>PVHY01002203.1:0-132869 GCA_004024945.1 Uropsilus gracilis | reverse complement strand
AAAGCCAGCCAGCTGCTCTCTGCTTTCAGCTCCAAAGACTGCAGAAAAGAAAAACTTTAATACACAGTTTAAACTTTCCACTCGTGAGTTCTTACACCATCCCCAGCCTTCTCAGCCAAAATACCAAACCAATGTAAGACTATCAGTGCAGTGCAGACTAATTTATTTCTAACAAAGTGATTTCTAATTATCCTAATAACTACAAAAGAAACATGTAAGACTCAGATTACTTTAACATTGTCCAAAACCTTTCTCAGCATTGTCCAAAGTCCTTTCCCAGATTGCCCCAAATATCCTCAGTCTCTCAGTCCTAATCGTCTCACCAATGTCCAGTCACAGTCCATCTCCAGACACTTGAAGACATGTTCCTTTGGCTGCTCCTCCTTGTCTTTCACGCTGTCTTGTCCTTGTCACCTTCAGGTAGCAGGAACTCCATGGTGCCAAACCAGCAAAGTTCACTTTCTTCTCAGGCCTAACTTTTGCACGGCCTCTTCAGACACAAATCAAACTCAGCAAAACAAACCCCAACACGGAGTTCAAATCTGCAAACTCCTTCACTGCATTCAGCACACATGCTGCCAGTCTGGGTCAGCCAAGGGTTGCAGGCCCCCGGTGGCCACATGGCCAAACTCACATGGCTCACATCTTCACAAGATGGCCGATTCCCATCTCTCCTTCATTGAACCTCTCTCTCTATCCAATCTCCATATTCGAATCTCAATCCAATCGAATCCAGAAGCTTTTTAGTTTGATGTAGCCCCAGCTGTTTATAGTTTCCTTCATTATTTTGGCATCTGTAAATGTGTCCTGAAAAAAGGTTTCTGAAGTGTAAGTCTTGGAGTGTTTGCTCGTATTTTCTTCTATACAGTTTATGGTTTCAGGTCTTACATCCAAGTCTTTTATCCATTTGTAGTTGTTTTTTTTTTTTTTTTTTTTTAATATGGTATGAGGGAGTAGTCTAGATTCATTCTTTTGCATAGCAAATTTTTCTTATTCTTAAAAAAGAAAAACTATTTCATCAAATACATATAGTTTACTTTTATGTCAAATAACAACTTAAAGGCTAAATGATTGTAGAACAATATTAAGAATTAAATAAAAACATATCATGAGGTTTATTATTACTTGAATATCATTGATCTGGAATATATTGGACAATTCATTTTTGTTTCAGATTTTCAAAATCTAATCCAAATATATTTTTGTTTGACTATATGCCAAATTTGTGTGACTTAAATACTGTTAAGCAGTCATTACCTATTACTTTGAAAAATGTCTCCTGGGAAGGTCTTTGGTAGGCAACATGAATTCATTTCACAAACATTTGTTCAATAAATTATATGTAACAAATTACCAGACACTGAGGACTTAACACCATTAAGATAAGGGCACTGCTTTTTAGAATTTTTCAACTTGCTTGAAAAGATAGGCACATATGTAAATTATTACAAAACAGTGAGCTGAGTCCATGGAGAACCTAATCAGCTGCATTATTTTATGAACTTTATATTAGCTTATCTGTGTTTCTAACCTTCCTTCTGCCATGTCTTGTGTACTCAAATTTTTGTTTAAAAATTTGTTAAAAAATTCTCTGTTTCCCAGTAACATAGCTGTAGGACGTGTTATAGTATAACAAAAACTGGAAGAGTAACCTTTCTGCATCATAAACAGGCTTACATACACAGCTTTCTGCAATTTTCTAATTATGGACACACATCCGATATTCTCTCTGTATCAATTTACTTAATTATGTTGCTTATTTTCATATCTGGTAATAGATATCATATATATATTTTTTTCAGCTAGTTCTCTTCTGTAGTCAGAACCTTCAGTCACTTACTATTTCTGCATGAAACTTTAGTGCCAAATCCTTAACTAACTTATATTCATGAAAAATTTGCAAGTGACATTTCTAATAAAGCCAAATCAATTGAAAAGTTTTTATAATTTTGATGAAAACGTTTCTTGGGAAAATAGGCTTTTCTAAGCGTTCAAAATGGCAAATGGAAAATTTTGAACATAATACTTTTTATCTATACCAAATCAACTCAGATTTTTAGCTTAGAGTTTATTTGTACAGGTGGTTTCAGAATTCTTTTGACTCTTTTCCTCTTATACTCTAAATATATATCAACCCTTTCCCTCATCTATCATTCATCACTAGATTTGAATTCATAAACCACAAACCAGATTTTGAAATATTCAAAAGAAAAGAAAAATAGATAAGAGATCTGTTTACTTGTGCTTTCACATAAAATAAAACAATATACTCAATAAATAATTAAATATTACTAGTGCCACATCAAGTATTTTAATGTTTGCTTCAACTTCCAAATGAATTTTTTATTATTTGATATTATATTTGCCTCTACACCAACCAATGCTAGGCAAAACCTACACTGTATATGATTTCACAAGCTTCCAAAGTAAAAGGATCCTGGTAAACTAAAGTTACTAAAAGAAAAATTCCTGTATTATTGATATACCTAAAATATTACAAAAAAACCCTTATCATTTTATGATATTTAGATTTCAGGAAAAAAAAGATTTATAATATGTGAATGTTTTAAAATATTTGAATAAAACATCTGCTAGTCCTAATTCTACAGTCAGATTTCTAGGATTTGTTATTGGTTTGGTTTTATCTGACCCTTGTTTTGTTTCTCTGTATCCCACATGAAAGTGACACCATCTGGTGTTTATCTTTCTCCTCCTTTCATTTAGCAAAATGCCCTCCAGTTCTGTCCAAGTTGATGTAAATAACAAGAGTTTACTTTGTTCCTTATAGCTTTTTGATAAATCATATTGTCTCTGTGTGTTTCAATATCATCTATCTATCTATCTATCTATCTATCTATCTATCTATCTATCTGTCTGTCTGTCTGTCTGTCTGTCTGTCTGTCTGTCTGTCTGTCTGTCTGTCTGTCTGTCTGTCTTTCATCTATCTCTTCCCAACTCACTCATATGTCTCTTGACAAATTTTCTTTTTTTTTTTTTTAATACCTTGACTGTTGTAGTGTAGCAAAAACTAGCAATTCCTAGGAGTGGACTTGCAGGATCATATGGTAGATTTATTTTTAATACTTTTATGTATCTTCATATGACTTTTCACAGAGGCTGACAAGTCTATGTTCCCACAAACAGAATACCTGGAAACCTTTCCCCACATTAATACTAACACTTCTTGTTTCTGGGATTTTTTGATTTTGGGTTATTCACAGAGGTACCAGTTGGTATCCCAATTGGTCACAATGTGGTATTGATTTACACTTTCCTAGTGATTAGAGATGAGCATTTTTTCCCTTGTATCTGTTGTCCATCTGTATGTCTTTGGAGAAATGTCTTTTTAGTTCTACCATTTTTCCAGAGGGCTGTTTTCTCTGTGTTGACCTCATATCTTTACAGATCTCATATCTTTACAGTATCTTGGTCCCCTGCTGAATGTATAGTGTACAAATATTTCTCCTACTTAGTAAGGTTTCCTTTTGTTTTAGTGAGAATTTCTTTCATGGTGCAGAAGCATTTTAATTTGATGTGTTCCCCATTATTTATGTTTTCTTTAATTTCCATTACTGTTGGAAACAAATCCACAAAGACATCACTGAAGCCAATGTCATGAAGTGTTTTCCCTAGGTTTTCTTCTATATATTTTATGGTTTCATGTCTTACATTCAAGTATTCTACTTTAAGTTGGTTTTATATATGACTTACTCTCTCGCGCACACTCTCTCTTTTCTTTGAACTCCTTACCCATAAATGTATTATGTTTTAATTCCTCCATGGGCTTACCAGTATCTTGCTACAGTTTGCATCTCAGTCAGAAATGGTCATTTTTCTCCTATTCCTCAGCAGAGTAAATGTTGACAACAGAATGGATCACCTTCAAGGATAAGTTCCAAACTAATACAGATATTATCACACACACAAACATATATATCATGAACAATATAAGACTAAAAGTGAAATTGAAGTGGCTCAATTTTCTTACAAGGCAACTGTGGCATTAGCTGGTTGGATGGCATATTGAAGCTAAAAATATTATTGAGATTGGTATTGTAATGAAGATCCATGGACTAAAAAAGTGTCCCTTCTAGACCACAGTCACCCTACTGAACGAATATAGCGATGATTATATTCATGGGTGGTAGGTCATTCAAAGTCCTTGCAATACAGGACAGCTCTCTTGGCACTAGAAATGAACATGCTGAGTCCTCACAGGGACAGATGGATTTGATGACAGCAATACTGCATAAAGGCTTTTATTAATAGCCTTTATTTTTAGCTGAGCATATGCTATTCTTGTATAAATTTTTAATCATTTTGGAAACTTACTATTTTATCTCTTATAATATCCTGTTGGAAAAAGTTCTAGTTTAATTATATATTGCTCTATAAAAGATCACAATGGTATAGTGACCTCTGAATGTCCCAGATGAAAGAATGCTAGCTTGTATGTCAGCCCTAGTTTTCCTAATCCTATTAAAGAGATCATGCTCATAGACGATGAGGTCGTAGAATGAAAATTAAAGTTGTAAATTTGTCAATGGAATGCATCTAAAATCAATTACATGTAACCAACACACACAAATGTACTTCCAATATAAGGTATTTCATTTCCTTTCAACAAGCTGAGTAAATTCATAAAGTCACCTAAATTTCAGAATATCACTTATAATTATGTTATTTTGACAACACAATGTGGCAACCCTTTAAGCTGCTTGTAATAATTTTCTGAAACCCACAGTACAAAACTCCAAACCATGGAGCATATAACATTTATGAAATAAGAATTTAAATGAGGTTTAAAAAATATAGATACCAATTATTTCAGATCCTGTATTGTGTAATCTTTTATTTACCCTCTTTCGAATGTCTTTTTGTTTTCCCAAGCAAGTTAAATTGTAGAATGACCCAGTTGTTATTTTTAATTATATCAAAAAAGAATATTACCCAGTGAGCTAGTTTCTAATTCTAGTTCTTCTACTAATTAACTATAATTTTTATATGTCCCCTTTGCTCTTTTATATAATTTAGGGGTTGAAATAGATTATTCTAGTGCTTTCATCTTAAAAAAAAATCTGCAAATACAGGAGTCTAAATATAATAGCCTCTATTAATATCTGAAAGATTTGCATTTTACATATGATTAGCAATGCTGTTTATAAATTTCAAGATCCGTGCAAACAAAGGATTCAATGTATAAATTACAGATAGCCCGAAAAGTATTTTGAAATAAATTTTAAGAATCCCTTATATGCATAAAACATGTAAAGCTTAATTATATAACTTAGTGACTAATAAAATATTACCATTTGGCCAGAGAGCCCCAAATTATGCCAAATTATAGTCATCTATCCCCAAGAACAAGTCAAAAATATGTCAAAAATAAATTATACAAGGAAGGACAATAAATACAATTTTCTGTACTAAAAATTAAAACAAAATAATAAACACAGTTGAGAAAGTGGGATGTCATGGATTTAGAATTTAGATGTGCATGGTTTATATTTAGTTTTCAGGAAATCAGTTCAGCTGGTAATTTTAGCATATCTTTATTTAATAATAGTAATATAAAAAAGATGTAAATGAATCAAAAATATTTGAAAATATTTGAAAGATAATAAAAATTTAAATGCAATCATGAAGACTTAACCATAGGTGGTTATTCCCAATGATCTTGGGCTCACATTAAAAAGTAGTCCAGCACAGGAATTAAAAATCAGGACATTCCATCATGGGCTGCTATAACAAAATCTCACTAAGTGGGGAGCTTATAAAAAACAAAAATTTGTCTCACAGTTTTGAGGCTGTGAGACTCCAGATCAGGGTATTAACATGGAAATAGGTGAGAGGTCTCTCTCAAAAAGCAGATTTCTCATTATTATAGCCTCACACAATGGAAGGAGTCAGGGAGTTCCCTATGAGGTCTCTTTTATAATCCCATTCATGAGGACTCTAGTTCATGGCATCATCATTACTCAAAAGTCCCACACAAATACAGACACCACATACACACCCCAGAATAATAATAAAGGAAACATGAGGTAAGTTTTAGAAATAATTGATGTTGAATTGACCTCAATGGTACTGATGGTTTTCTGGGTATATACTTATCCCCAAACTTAATGATTTGGAGACATTAAATATAGACAGCTTTTAACATGTCTACTATATGTCCATAAATTGGTTACAAAAATGGGAATGTATTTTACTTACTTTCTGGGTTATGAATTGCTTTCAGCTTTTGCAGTCTTTTCTGGACCTGACTACTTTCTTTATCAATGGTGATCCCAGGGTCAGACACTCCTGCATGTCATTGTAAGGAATCAGATATATTTATGTATATATTTTACAACTGCATATGTAGAAATAACTACTATCCATCATGATGCACATATGTATTGTACAATTTTTGAGACTCATTCTTTAATCTGATAGAAAAGTAAAATAATTATATTCCAAATAATGTTTATTGAGGCAGAGTAGCATCATATCTGCTTTGGGGCTTATAGTTTTAAACTTCTACAAATGAATATATTTATTTCACTGTCTACCAATGGTGGCCCAATAAAAATGGTCAAAAAATTAGCTAGATTTTACATGAACATACCTTTTTCCCAAGTAGAAAACAAAACAAAGAAGAAATTCAATTGATAAAACGTGAGTCAAATACCTGATGATGCAAAGTCTTATGCCAGTCATAAAGGTGAGGTGAGGCATGATTATTATATTGTTTAATCACTTTGTTCTATGGCATACCTTTTCACATACCTTCTCACAGACTTTCTTGTTCTAACTTATTCAGACTCTGAATAAGTTTTTACTCCTAGGCACATGCTGACTGACTAGATTCTAGCAATTTTCATTTTCAATAGGAGAATTTCCTGGATTTATTTCCAAAGACCTTTAGAAAGGTGACTCTCCCACTGTGAATGAATTTAGAATTTACAAACTCTCAGCTATTAAACTAAAAGCAAATGGATCACAACAGGACACCTTTTTATCTGTGTAACAAAAATACGAATTTGGAAGTTCATACCATAGAAGCTCCTTTAGCAGTAAGATTGAACTTGCTGAGAGATATTTAACCTTAATTATCTTTTTGAGAAGAAATGTGACAATAAGTTGCTACCATCCTATCAATTTGCAAGAGATGCACATATACAGTTAAATATAATAATGAAAGTACCATGTGTGCTTCTAAGTATATGCATTTTTACACAGTCTGTTTTTATTTGTGTGTGCATCTGGTACATATATTTATAAATATGCATGCTTTCATATTTAATAAAGAGACAAGTGTCTCAGCTCCCCTTTTAGGAGTTATTGAGCAGTGAACCTAGAGATATTAGTTGATGCTATAATGAGCCATTCCTTTCTCCAGCTGTTAGGAGTGTTGCCCACTGATAGCTTACAGCTGACTCACTCTCCAAAACTGCTGTCAGTCTACTCAAGGTCATACCGATGGGTAGCCTACTTGAAATGACCTGTTAACAGCTTGAAATAACCTTAGACAGCTTAACCTTAGACAGATACCCCTTTGAGTGCCAAGACTAAATAAATGTTTCAGAATTTATGGGATCCTGTGAGACTGTTGTTTAGACTCTAGTGCAGCTAAGACTCTTCCTCTATCCCTAAGCGATCCCCTTCTCCCAGCAGCTGTTGATCCTGGGATTATATCCCAACTAACTATAGACAAATTTCCATCACAGTCTATGTTTGCCAGGAGGAATTTGAGAAAATACCCTGATTCATTATATCTTTTTTTATGTCTAATATGCCTTAGATTCTAGTGATCATCATGTTAATTCCTAACAAATATTTTTAAACTACCTCAACATTTTTTATCATCATTTAGAATTTCTGGGAAATGGAAACATTTTAAATTAAACCAAGAAGTCTGTAAAGCCCAGTCTAAGAAGATTTAGATGGTCTCCTTTTTTCTTTTTAAACATAATCAAGTCTTGTCAGGACGATTTTTGCTGTTGCTTGTAAACTATCCGAATATAATTTTTGGCCTTCTAGCATTCTGGTTTTCTATGATAGTTCAGTCACAGCACCCCAAATTGCTCAGTTACAAGACTGTTTTTGACTGCTTAAAATAGTTATATGTGCTTATTTCTTGATGCCTCAGGCAGCGCAGTGGCTTCAGAGTTAGATGCAATCTGATCATTATCTTTTCTCTACTCACCCACTGTTCCATATTTCCTTACTTTCTTTCAGCCTTAACTGAACATGAAAAATAAATCTGTTGAGTGGAATCCAACATTTTCTGGTGTTGACCAACAAAAGATTTTAAGCATGTCTTCTGGGATATTGCCACAAATAATTCAAATTACAATAAGACAAAAATCTCAAAGACAAAAATCCTTTAAATCATCTTTAACAGAGAATAAAAAATTTTAAGGTATAAATGGAGAAATGATATTTTTTTCTTACTGATCTGTGTTTGAATCCCAATTTTGTCAACAATTGTGTGAAGTTAAACTTTTCAAATCTTCAGTTTGTTTACTGAAAAAAATAGGAAAAATAACACAAAGCATGTAGTAGAATTATTGAGTTTTTATTAGGTCATGCAAATAAATGTTTAGAGGGGTAAAATATTAAAATTATTAAATTATTAAAATTTCAATTTATTCTGATGGGATGATGTGACAAGTACAGTGATGATTATAACATAACTTTTATCCAGATGATTTTTAGGACATTCATTTAAATAATTTTAAAGGATCTTAGTTACTTCAAATTATGCCTAAAATATAATTTCCCAGAATTATGTCACTAATTTCAAAGATTTCAGCTTTCATATATTCTTAATTGTCTTAAGGATGAATACTTGAGGAAGTATTCATCATTAATTTTTTTGTGTTTATGGAGGTCACCATTATTTAACTTTTTTTTCCTCTACTAAGTCCACACTTATCAATTATAAAGAAGTGAAGGAAATATGTAGAACATTGGAAGCAGTAGCTTTCACTTACTTTCTGTTTATAGTTGTGGAGATAAGACTTAATTATAATGTGAATCATTGACTTGAAACTTTTCTTAGTCCAATAAACAAAAGTATAGGCCTTGCTATATCCTTCTATCAAGTCACAGATTATCTTTGAAATCATCACGCTAATTGATTTCTGTAAAATATTTGTGGGTTGTTTGTTTCTTCAAACATTTATATGACAGATTTATTTCTTAATGTTCTCAGTTGAAAAACAATTAGTTGCATATATAAATATTAAATCAGCACCTTTTAATAATGCCAAGGAGGTAACACATATCAAACAATGGCAAAAGTTCATCATGAAGCTTTTTGGAGTGATGGGAATAATATGTTACTAATGATACCGGTGGCACAGGGGAAAGAAATTAGTTAGACTTAGCCAAAATGGCTGATTAATAGACATGAATTAATGGACATGAATAATGCCTTTGATACCCATGAGGTCTAATGGATATCATTATATAAATGATTGACTTGTTATCAGCCACAAGCATTAATGTTCTCCATATTGTGGTAAAGGTCAAAAAGCACCATTTACTTTGATTTATTTTAGTAACCAAAAGGTTTTGTGTTTTATAAAGGTCTCCCCATATGATCTTATGCTTGTGATAATTGATACAGATATAACATTGAAAATTAAAAGCTCCTGAAATATACATTTCTCAGAAATTCTTGGCCCTATTACATATTTCTTCCAGAAAAAGCAGGCCTATTTTCTCACCTTGAAACAAGCTAAGAGTTATGAAATTATACAAAATGTATAAACCATCAAGTACTATGCTATGCAAAAGTCTTAGAAATAGAAAGATTTATAATTCGAGAATAATTATCCTTTCCTTTAGTTTAAGAGTTTTTTCAAATGAAGAATGATGGTACCATTAGAAATTTTCATTAATTTTATTTTAATTATAAAATATTTCAATCTAACGAAATTTATAGATTTAAGAATGTACTCTACCCATGAAATTAAACAAAGCTACACAGGTTAAAACTGAACATATGTGATCTTGTAACAGATAAAAGATCTTCATCATCAGTAAATTTCCTTATTATTCACAGTACTACACGAACATGTCCCAGAAGACATGTTTCTAATGACCTATCGATTCTGTGAGGAGTGAGTCTACTGTGAAAAATTTATCTAAAATTTGGAAGGAAAACTAGAGAGTATCAGTTATAATGAACTGGTTTCTAGAGAAAAATGTGTTAGGAAAATAGTCTACTTGCTCATCCCCACCCTCTCCTTGTCTTCAACTTTTCTCTCCCCCATTTTACTTCCTTTAGTTTTACCTCCTTTTCCCCTCTCTTTTGTTCCACTTTTTTTCTTTTCCTTCCTTCATGCCTTTCTTCTCTCTTTAATTCAGTATAAGCTGCTTAGTATAACTTACAACAGAATACTCTGAAAAAAAACTATGCTATTAGTATGTGTTTCCACTTGATACCTCACTAATTTTCAAACATGGAGTAGATAATGCTCTTACTAACAATTAATTTGAACTGCATTTGCATTTTCATCTTGTCAAAATTCACAATATTTATGCTAAACTGAAGTAACTTGGAATTTGTAGTATAGAATAATAAGCAAGTATAATTTTAACATTTTAAAATACACAAGGAATGGGTACCTATTATAATTTACAATTGCTATGCCAGGCACATCATTAATTTGTTAAAACTTTACAAAGGCACTATTAGTATTATATTCATTTCTAACCAAAATAAACAAATTGCAACTTCTGTTCATCAGAAGTCACCTCAAAATTTGAAATGAAAAACATCAAATATGTAGAAGAAATTTGCAAAAAGTATTGAGCTATTCATGGGGAACTGCTTCACATGTGCACATGAAAGCATTCAGAACTTAAAAATACATTTCATATTTACCTGATCATGCCACAAAACTAAGCACTAAAGGAAAAGCAAGGCCATGATCAACATAAAAAGCAATATAGAGGCATGCACAAAAACAGGTAAAAATCTGCAGTGAAAAAGCTTCTCAATAAAACAAAAACATGAACTTTAAATGCCTCATAAAATATCACTCATTGGTAATGGTAGATCCAAAACTAGAAAGGTATTTGTCTTTGCATTAAATCAAAAGACTTTAATAACCAAAAAACTACTTCAACATAAACCTTAATTATTGGACTAAAAGTGGATCTTTGGAATTCTTAAAATTTAATTATTTTCCTGCAAAATATTTAGATGTCATTAAACTAATTTTAGTCTTTGAGAGGACCAGCAAACTTAACTGCCTAAGATGGGAAAAATTAATTTTATTATTTCAGAGAATCCAAAGCCAAAGTCCTTACATAACTTATTTCATTTCAATAAATATTAATTGTAAATTGGTGAATAAAATAATCACTTGCTTACAGTCCCCGATGCTACAAAGTTCACAGTCATGGAGACAGGTATATAATTGAAAAATACAACTGTGAGTTGAAAACTATTAAAAATAAATTTTTAATGCTATATAAATGTTTTCTTTAAAAAAAATCTAATATGTAGGAAAAACAATAATAAAATGAGGAAGAGTTTAAGAAATAGTAAGAACAATATTAGTATATATGACAGTCTAATAATTTGCAATAAATTATCATCCCTATAATATAAAATGCAAAATGGTTAGTAAGATAATTAGTATTTTTGCTTTAAATGCTATTAAGGTGTTAGGAGCCCATGGTAATTGGCCAGGGCTCCTGCTGTGAAAAAGCAGAACATTTTTCACTATCTTACCTGGTTTCAGGAAACTGAAGGTGGAAATTGTATGTCCCCATACCATTGAGTGAGTGGCATTCCCATTCCTCCAATATTAACCCCTATGGACATTCCCTAAGAGAGAATAGCAAGTTAATGAATGAATCCCCTGCCCCCATTTATTCCACAGGAACTAGTGTTTTGCCTAATCTGATTTTTCCTAAGATACTTCTTCCTCCTCTTGTTTAACAAGGTATAAACCATTCTTTTACACCGTGAAAAGGCTTTCTAAGACTTAATAAACTCGCTGGGTGTTTCAAGCTTATATTCAGTCCTGCCTCTTTGACTGAGTTCAATCTCTCTAGTTCTGTTATAGTCTAAATTTGTTAAGAAATTATTGCTCAAAGCTTAGAGGTCAAGCATGCAGAACATGTCAAGGCTGAAGCCATAACAAAAGGAACAAACAGACTCAGGAAACTCAAGCTCGGAACCAAGTAAACTGCAAAGTAGTTATCTGGTGTTTGCCTCCAGCAGGAACTATGTAGCAAGTGGCTATCTGGTGTTTTCCTCAAGGTCTTAACAATGTCAAAACATCTGTGTGAAAATTTTCCAAGGCTAAAGAATATATAAACCCCACTCTCCTGAGAATCGGGATCCCTTCCCTCCAAGGTACTGCCCGCGCTTTGGCAAGTGCCAGGGAATGGATCCCAGATCGAACTGGGAATAAAAGGTTTCTTGTTCTTGCATCTGTCACAGTCTTGTGTTTTACGTGAAGCTAAGAGGATCCTGAACTGTAACAGTTCATCCTTCCTCACTTCCCCTTGTCTGTCTCCTAACATTAAGGTATCAGTTTTTCCTCAAAGAGAGAAGTTATACAAA
Organism: Uropsilus gracilis; assembly: GCA_004024945.1. NCBI lineage: Eukaryota > Metazoa > Chordata > Mammalia > Eulipotyphla > Talpidae > Uropsilus > Uropsilus gracilis. Next base: position 120,292 of record PVHY01002203.1, on the reverse strand, counting down.
TGATGAATAAGCACAAGAAAGGCTGTTTAAAATCATTAATCTTTAGAGAAATGCAACTCAAACTCACAGTAAGATACTTCACAACCACTCTTGTATAGTTGTGGCTTTAGGATGGCTAAAATTTAGGAAAAAGACCTCAGAAGATAAGTTTTGGTAACTGAAACTCCTATGTACTGTTCATGCTTGCAGCTGGAAACCAATTTGTTATATTCTCATTTAATTAAGCAGAATTAGCACATGACCAGGCAATTTCACACAGGTATATATCTGAGAGGCTAGAAAGCATAGATTCACATAAAAATTCATACATGATTAACTATACCATCATTATTCATAGTAATCAAAAAGTAAAACCAAAAATTTCTATCAGTTAATGAGTGGATAAACAAAATATGGTGTATAATGTAATATTATTCAGCTATAAAAAATTAAATTACTGATGTATACTACAGCATAAATGAACCTTGAAGACATTATGCTAAGTGAAAGAAGCCAAATACATAAGGTCATGTGTTATATGACTGCATGTGCATGAAAGGGCCAGAATTGAAAAATCTACAGAGATATAAATTTGATTAGTGGCTGCCAGAGAAAGAGTGAAGAAGGCAATTGATGCTAACTGTTAATAGATATGGCTTTCATTTTGGGGGTGATAAAATATTTTTCAAATTAGATAATTATGATGGTGGTTTCACAACATAGTGAATATATTAAAAACCATATATTAAAAGACACTGGATTATATACTTAAAATGGTGTATTTTATGTTATTTGGATTACATCCCAACAAGAAGAAATAAAATGGTAAATTACATGAACTATACTGAATGCCTTTGGAAGTTATGATCTATAAAATCCTCACAGAACTTTAGATACAGTATATGATGCTGGTCTTAAGTTCTATGTGAAAGGGATTGGTGACTTTTACCCCATTAAAGTAAATTAACCTGACCCAGGGGGACAGGTAGGAGTTCCCTTTTAATTTTTAAAAATTAATTTAGAGTATCTGCTTAAATCACTATGCTTTATACGACATTCTGAAAACATCTCTTGGAATTTAAATGAATAACTTTTCAGATTTTGTATGGTTTAATGTACTTATTAGTCAATGCCACTATCAAAGTGCTAAAGAAATTAGTTAATAAAATAAAAATAAAAGTGAAGAATTAGTTGACTTTTTTTATAATCTTCAATCATTTATTAAATTCTCACTATATATTAGAATTCTGTATTGTCCCTATGAAATAGTAAGGTTACAGCTAGCAATCAATATATCTACATTTATGAATTTTAGTCAATCATGGGTAAAATAATTGTAAATATTCATCTGATGTTTAAATATTTTTACTTATAACAGATATCAATGTGGAAAATTTGGCAAAATAAAGATTCACAGTGTTGGATATTAGACACTAACTTGCTATGTTTTAAACTTACTTTTTCATTGATTTCTCATAAGACACCTAATTGAAATACTCATCTCAATAGCATTTCCTATATTTGATGGTCATATCAAATCATAATGGAATATGAGTTATGTATGCATGGTATCATTAAGAAGAGAATCAAATATAAGAAAGTCAGTGAAGATACTCTAAGAAATATTAAAGAAGACAAAAGCAGAGAACTTGTGTCTAATACAACATTTCATTTGATTTGTTTCTGGCAACTGAAGAGCATTTGCTCAGCAAGTAGTCATTTAACTCTATTACTGCAGTTTTCACTATGTGTTACAGATTCTCAAGTTACTGCTAGAATATTGCCCCAGTGGGAAGGAGAGTGCAATTAGAAGAGTCCCACATTTATCTAGATAAGCTAACAAAAGCACTTTATATTTTATTTCCTTGAGAGAATTAAACATCTTAAAATAGTAAACAATATTTTTGAATACTCTTAGCTATAAAAGTATGATATAAGCACTGTATAAGCTCTGGAAAAAAAGTATTTTTGATATCAAAATCCAAAGTTATTGCATGGGATAGTTTTTAAGGTGAAATGATATCAAAAGTCATGAGAAATCATTTTTAAATGAAATAATACCCTCTGTTTTTTTTTTTTTAGTTGCAAAGGACAAATTTTATTGTGATTTTGAAAGAAATCAGACTTCAGTTATCAGTCACTGTGATATATAACAAAACGAGTTAAATAGGAAATATTCTAATAAAATAATCTTAATTTACCATGTCAATTTCAATTCAAATAAATGCTTTATAAAACAAAAGCTTTTCTTCTTTCACAACGCTGTTACTAAAATTCTTATTCCTCAGCAGATTCCCAGAACAATGCTTCTGTTACAATTTGAATTCTACTTCTAACTGGTCATGCCTAGAAGATAACAGAGTAAAAACCTTATGTAACAATCTTTTTAGGTAAGTCCACCTAAACCCTAGATTTCTTCTTTATATTATTGAGGATACCTCTCTGCTTTCACCATTCACTTTTTTTCCTACATTATAATCTTAATCTGTTCCAATTGCTAGAAAAGAATATCAAAAATTATATGATATAAACTATGTAGATTATAGATTATAAATATCAGTTATTTATTTAAGCAGAAAAAGTATTATTAACTCTTTGAAGACCGGAAGTGTGAGCTCAAGTTACCAGCTATATGCTAGTAAAGACATTCTCCCTTTTCACAGCCTACCGATTTTTTTGTTATGTTCTCACATGGTTAAGGAGGAGAAAGGACATTTCTGTAGCCTCTTTTATAAGGACACTAACCCTATTTATGGTGTCTTTATTCTCATGAGCTAACCGCTTCCCACTTGCCCCATCTTCTAGTTCTATCTCTTTGGGATTTCAAGATTTGAACTTCAAGGGGATACAAGCACACCACAATAATGGTTACAATCTCCCTGCAGGATCATAGACAATGACATACAAAGTTGCTATAATTTCTTCTCTGTCTAAGCAGAAGAAACAGAATCTTTCTCTTGAAACCATTTCCTTTCCAACTATGCTACCTACATTTCCTCCATTAGAACCACCTTTCTTGAGAAGGTCATTTATTTTTTTCTCTAATTTCTTTCTTTTTGAGTTCTTAAAAACCCGTAACAATTGAACATCATCTCTACTAGCCCACTTCAAAATTGTCAAGCAATTTCCTGATTGAAATGTGAATCTTGTGTGAACTATTAAAGTAAACATCACTGGCACAGTAGATCAACTCCATCCCCTTGGAAAGATTTTGTTCCCTTCACTTCACACATTGTTTTTCTTTTTATTTCATTAATTGCCCTTTATCCATGTCTACACTTCTCCAAGTTGGAGTCAATAAAATTTTGCAATTTTATTTTTTATTCAAAGTATACTCATTTATTTGTTGAATTACTGATTTCAAATAGTAATTTTTCCCCAAATACTGATGATTTCAAAAACTGCCAATTCAAAATCTTACTTGCTTTGACAGAGCGATCCTAGCATGTCCACTATTAACTCCATCTCTGGGTGTTCATAACTTTGTTCAATCTCTTTCCTTACATATGAGAGGAAACTGAGACTTGCTTCAATCTACAGAATATGATAAAACTGAGGGTATATCTTCCTCGACTAGGTCACGTTATTTTGGAAAGTTGATGATATAGCACTTCCATGATTACTTTACATGAGAAAAGCTGCTTTAGCAATCTGGAAAGATGCTAGCTTTGGAGAAGTAAATTGCCTTAAGTGAGATGATCTATAACAGGAGTCATGTGTCAGAGAACCATAGCAGGCTCCAGCATGGGAACATCTCAGTCACAGAGGCACAAAGAAATGAGTTCTGACAACAAGTGAATCAACTTGAAAACAAATTCTTTCCTCATCAAACCTCCAAATGAGAAAGCAGCTTGGTCAGCACCTTGATTATGATCATATGAGATCCTGAGCAGAAAATCTAGCTTAGCTAGCACAAAGTTCTTGTTAAAAAATAAAGTAACAAAGAGGATGCTTTAACCTGCTATGTGTGCAGCCATATAACATGAATATAGTCAATGTCGATAAAGGACATTTTGGTCAATGACAAATGACACACAAAATGGTAGAATCAATGTTCTATGATATACAATCAATGTTCTATGATATACAATTACAAACAATGTGTAGGTTTGTGTAATTGCACTGTATGACATTTGCACAACTATAAAATTGCCTAACTTCACATTTCTCAAAATTCATCCAATATGAAGCAATGCATGACTGTACACTTATTTATAATCATCTTAAACTTAATTATTTCAACATTAATACTAAGTTGAAATTTCACCCAAATCTATTTAACCACTCAACTTCTCTACAGGTTTAATGGAACTGTCTTATAGTTGCTAATGGAAAATCCAAATATATAAATATTCTACAAAATAGATGGCCAGAGTCTTCAAAACTGTCAGGTTCATGACAGACAGCAAAGGTTTAGAGAATTGGAAGTGAATAAAAGTAAAAAGTAATAACAGGTAAGATTTTGAATTGAAACTTGCATGATAAATAAGCTCATAGACAACTGGCAAGGGAAAAAAGCCTGCAAGACATAGATATTATTTGTTAGCATTAATTTTGTTATTATTTTTATGATTATTCCATATTCACGTAAGATGCCAACATTTGGTAATGAAGGTAATGTTAACACTTGGAAATAGATTCTGTATTATCTTAAAAATTTTATCTGCAAAATACAAGTTTTAATAAGTTTAGTTAATGTATGATGACTAGAAAGCCTGTAGTTTCTCAAAGACATTTGATTTAGGAGCACAAAATAATAAGCAGAGCAACTGAGTGTTTTTAACAAATTAAATATATATAAGAAAATATAGAGGTTGATAAGGAAATAAGCAACTCTGAAAATGGAATATGATGTGGTAAATTAAAGGCACTATAGAAAAATAGGATAAGCACAATTGCTACTTTGGATTATCAATTACAGATAACTTTCAGAGTTCAAGTTTTCTCTCTCCTCTCCTATATATGCATTATAGATATAGATATATAGATAAACAGTTCTAGATTTTATTTTATCAACTCTGCTAATCTCTGAATCTTGTTTGGAGTGTTCAAATCATTTACACTTAAGATAATTCCTGATAAAGTAGATTGTGTCATTTTGCTATCTTTTCTATATATCTTAAGTCATCTTTACCTCTGTTCTTTATATACTTCTTTCTTGTCTAATAGGCACCATTTATATGCCCCTTCTTACTATATATATTTTTACTTATTTTTTTCAGTGGTTTCATTTTGATTTTAATGATAACTATTCAGTTTGAATGAATAACTTTATTTTAATACCTTAAAAATCTTCTCTCTAACACAGGTTGATGCAGAGCCTAAGTTTCATACAACTTCTGTAACAAGTAGACCACACACTAGGTACCTTAACAAAGAGAAATTTATTCTCTAACAGTTTCGAAGACTAGAAATCTAAATCAATGCCATACTTCAATGCCATATTCCTTTTAAGACTTCAAGGGAGAATGTTTTTGTGCCTTGCCCAGCATCTGGGGGCTCTTAGAAGTACTTGGTGCTTGTTGGTTTACAGCTATTCATTTCATGCTGGTCTTCATTTACATATGGCCAAACAGAGTTGTACTGGCCTCTATAATCTCACTGCACAATCTTCTAAAGCATCAGCAGACTGCCCAGTCCCCTTGTTTTCAGCTACCTCAAGTTACCGAGTATGCCATGTGTTGTCAGCACTTCCAGATGGGAAAGGCAGAAGCCAGTTCCTCTGACAACCTTCCAAAATGTTAGAATATAAAAGCACACTCCTTAGGGAGATACCAGGATTTGGGGGTTTTCTCCCAGTAGAACCACACTGTACTGGACAGAGGGACTTGGATGAGTGAGTTTGAAATATCTTCACCTTTGTTCTTAGCTGCATTTATTTGGTGTCCTTTTTTATCAGTGAGTTGATTCAGATGAGATGAAAATCATCTTCTCATGTAGCCCCTCTTAATGTCTAGCTAACCTATGCTTCAGTCTGTTCTTGCTCTCTGCAGGGCAAAAGTAGGAGATGGGTGGTCTTTCATTTGATTAGCCAGAAGAAATCAGGGTGAAGGAGAGTAAATACCACAAATATCCCTAGCCGTCTCAATATGGTGGGTCCTGAACTCATTTGGGTTTCAGAAGACTTTCAAATATTTTAGGGATTTTTTTCCCCCTGAAGAATGTTCATTTGTTTTTTGTAGTTGAGTCGGTCTTCAATGGGGGCGGGGGGGGGGGGAGAAGCGGGTCCTCAGACATTTTATTCTGCCCTATTGCTCACGTCCCAGCAGCTCCAGATTGTTTACATAGGACAGAGAATCAATTTTTGTAAGATACTGATTGTCCTTTTTGATACTCCTTTATCCGAGACTTGAAATTTAGAGATGTAACAGATGACCCTCAAAGCTCCCAGGCTGATCATTTAAGTGCTTTGTTTTTTTGATATTTGCTTTGAGCATGAGAGAGATGGAGACTGAAAGTTAATTAAGTTTCCATATGCTCCCAGGCTAGATAAAATTTTCTTTGGTTAAATAAAAATGAAAGGAAAATTCATCTATTGCTTAATTTTCCTATACTCTCACTACTCATGCTCAGAAGTTCCAAAGGCTAATTTTAAAATGGGATAAAAGCAAAAAAAAGAAAAGTAATAAATACAAAAAGGGCAATCCTTTAAAATTATGAAAGTGCAGTGTATGATGAAAGTACAAGCAACCAATATTTTCTGAATAGCTCAGGAATATCACATGGGTTGAATCTAATTGCTTATTCTCCACTATCCTTGAATATGGTTATCTAGATTTGATATGTTTCTCACATAGGAAATTTTCTGACAAGTTTCTTTTTTAAGGTAACATTCACAATGGATCTAACTATGAATTTAACATTCATTATTAGTCTGAACTTCATGTAAATGATAAGATTATACTGGGAGTTTGGAAGTAAATTGGTTTTAAGAGCTGTAGTACATTTGAATTTCATATATTTGATTTGTGATAAATAGAACAAAATTACACTTTTGCACTGGTACTTTTTTTTTACTTTTGTAAATAAATTTCCTCTTAGTATCTTATGTTCTCATATGAGGAGGCAGATATTGGAGTAGAAGGCGTTAGGAAATTTAAAAACTGTATTATAGATTAAAAAATCTGCTGTCTTCTGAGGTCTTTGTGGTATTTATGAGATATTTACTTGATTCTTAAGGAAATGATTTTTTTAAATAAAGTTTTCTTAGAGGAACTGAAGCAAATATTGGACTACTTAAATTATATACATATAAAGGAACAATGCAAACTACTAGAATTTAAAATCCTACATATAATAAATATGTATAAATAAATGTATGGATGCTGTATATTTAGTTAATATTATTGTGCTTATAACCCATGAACACATTAAGAGGCTGCAATTACTACCCAATATCATTATTGTTTTTCCCTTTGGAGACAGGGATAAGAAAATTGTAATTAAATATTCTATGAATATTTTAATCTATACCTTAATAAGGTAAATTAAGTGGATAAGAAACTGAATCAACAACTTTGCTACATTTTTTTTCTCTTCTAGAAATTTCTGCCAAATTAATTACAGAGTAAAGTTTCATTGCTTTATTTTCCTTCATTAAGATTTAGGGGGATTTAAAATGTAAGAATAATTTTTTTAAATAGAAATGAATATATGTACCAACTCTCCTACATTGTGATATGTTTTTATATTCTTTAATCTGAATAAAAGCAATTCAATATAGGTTGATTCTGTTCACTTACGTAAGAACAGCTTCTATATATCTTGTGATTATTTTCTTATATCAAAAATGGTTTGGATATAAAATTTTTTTTCTTTGCTTCAGTCTTCAAGTAGAATAATTTAGTCATTATTTTTTCTCCACTCAAGTCATTATGTTTCTCCACTCAAGAACTATTTCCTTCATATATTTCTAATCACATGCTGGAAGCTTCAATAATTTAAGAATTAATATGTTGCCTAAATTGTAGTTTAGGCTTTTCTCATTTCTTTGGGACATTAGAAATTAGTTTGTAAAGGCTCTGCCATTTCTTTCATGATATATTCCAAATACAGTCTTTTAAGTGATTGTCTTTCCAGTACCTTTACTATACAGGTTAAATAAAGAAATTATTTTCCAGAAAGTCAACATAAACTCAATAACTGAATGGTTGTTGCTTTGAGGTAAGCTGATTACTCAGCTTCCTTAATCAGAAATTTATATCTTAGAATGAGAGAGGTATTTAGTTAGCATTTTAATTAGGAAATTCAGTTGCATAAATGGTTTTCAAAAGCACTTCATTTATCTTCATATCTTTTTTATTAGGATAGTGGACATTAGAAATGTTCTTTTGCTACTCATGTGTATTTAAGTAATGAAGTAATGTTCCAGTGTGTAAAATTTCCAACATACTGTTGAGATCATATTTACCTTAGACTAAATAGGGTTAAAAATCTTGCAAACCAGGTAGTTTGTAACCTTAGGAATAACACACTAGACTTTCTTCTTTAAGTTCCTATGTTCCCTTGAATTAGAGGATTCTGACTGTGGTTGACTAAAGTCAATAAGGTTAACTGAAGCTGCATGCAACATATGGACTTTTTTGCATCAGATAAATTATTCATGAAAATATGGTCTGAACATTAAACAACACACAGAACTATTCAAATTACAAAACAATTTAAATAATTGTTTATATGCCTGCTTAATAATCAGTGCTTACTTATAAGTTAGAATTCACTATGATTAAACATGTTTTTATCTTAGCCTGACAACTAGAACAACTTGAACATTGCCTTATCCTTGGCAAAAATTAGAGACCACTTATATCTAACAAAGATGTTCTATTAGCTATACATGTCAAAAATCAATATAGGAAACTCTGCACTAATGAGTCTGCAAGATGCAATAATAAAAATAAGACTGATTATCTTTGGGTTCCATATCTTTCTATTTAGGTACTTGCTCCATAAGACACTGAAGTCATTTTTCAATGATTTTTAATATTTACTGTAAAATAATGATACTTTTCCTCATTAGATGCAAATATGACAAATATGACTCTTTCCTTAGAATAAAATTTATATTTCAGTGAATATAATTTGTAAAAATATGTAATAGTTCTTAGAGAAATCTGCTACAAAATTTCACTGTATACAATTGTTAGTTAAAAGGATCCATCTATGCGTCCGTCTCAAATGGTGATATTGAAAATATGAGTAGACCTCAAGTAGTCAATCTTTTCTATCAAAAAAGTTATAAAGTGGATTAAATTATCTTATTTCTCAATTTCAAAATTTTGAGACTTTACTCCAAACACCTCCTGGAAAAATGCATATTTTAAGAAGACAATGAAGGTAATATTTTAATATTGATAATATGCCAATTTTTTAAGAATCTAAGAAAGTCTTTCTATGGGAGTCACTACCATTTATGAAATATTTAAAAAACTATCTAAATGGTTTTAATCTCAAGCTATATTTAATGTTCAAATGTAAAAAAAAATAAAACAAAACAATAGTAACTCAGAATGTATATTGGGGTTAATTTAATACATTTTAGAGTTTAAATATTTCAAAAAATATTTATTATGTGACAGGCATTACTGAAAATTATGTTCAGAATGGACACTATAGAAAGCTGTGTGGAGGACCCTCAGACTACTAAAAATGGAACTACCATTCAATCCTGCAATTCCACTTTCTGGAATCTACCCAGAGGACACCAAAACATTAATTCTAAAGGACATCCATACTCTGATGTTTACTGCAGCACTATTTACAATAGCCAGACTATGGAAATAACCAAAATGCCCCCAAACAGATTAATGGATTAATATTTACACAATGGAATATTATTCAGCGATCAAAAAAGACAAATTTGATGCACTTATGATAACATGGGTGAATCTAGAAGAAATCATGCTAGTGGAAATAAGCCAGAGAGAAAAAGAAAAATACTGGATGATCTCATTTATATGAAGGATATAGGGGAAACAAACAAACAAAAGGGCAAGGAAAAGTTAAAACTAACAAGCTAACAGCAGAACTAAAGCATACAGCAAGGGAGTGGGAATGAGGGTTTTAGTGGGAGAGGTATGAGTGCAAGAGATTAAGTGGGGGGTTAACAGGTGACCAGGTGGTGGGAGAACCTCAGGGTATACAATAATTTAAAAAAATATATACATGTGCATTCAATTAAAAATTCAAATTAATATGACAATCTTATATGAAATACAAATCACTTAGCAGAAATAATCTCAGGATCCATTCAGTGACTACTTTAATAAAATAGTAAAATGTATACTCTTCGAATGACTAGCCATGGAAAAGAGAACAAATTACCAGCACCAGAAAAAGAAGAGGGATTAATAGAGATAATAAAAGAATAATAATTTGATGACAAATGATTCTAATATCTCTGACAACTTGGAGGAAATAAAAAGGCCTTTTAAAAAACAATGAACAAAAACTGACATAAGAATAAGCAAATCAGAATACCATTTAGAAATTAAATTTATTAAGTCTATCTGTTTAGAAAATAAGTTTATTATAGTTAAATTTCCCATATGAAATATGTACACATTTGGTTTCATCACCAATACTAGTAATAATTCTAAAGAATATTACATATTTTTTCAGATATTTAAAGGTTGTCATTCAAAGCACCACTAAAAATAAATTAAAGTATCTTAAGTTTTTAAAATTTATTTCTGTTGTACAATCTGATTGAAGATTTGATAAAAGGGGAATTAGGGTGTTTTGTAAGGTGCAGCCAACACTAACTACAATTCATAAATGGAATTACCCTAAGACAGTAGGGGTTGGTTCTATGTGACTAGTTCTGAGAAGGAAGAATATAGTCTTAATGATAAATTACAATTTTTAACAAGTCAAAGACATAGGTGATGTTCAGGAATGTTATCTGTTTCTCTTTTCTCAGGAAGGATTTTTCCATGAGTTCTTTTGGTATCCTGCCCTTTCATCTTAGACATCTACTAAAGATAACCTGAGTCATCTGTTGGTCCAGTACATTTCCCAGTTGGGTGTAACAAACACAGGTAGTTATGTAATTCCTTTCTTCCCTGTCTTGGCCAGACCTGAGGCATTGGTCTGAGTAAGAGTACTTGCTCTAGTGATATAAACTAGCCCTCAGGTGAGACGTTTTTAGAATTTCGGTCAGATTTATGTATGGGAGTCATTAGGTCCACCAGACTTATACATTAAATTGAGATAACCAATGGCAGCATTATCAGAAATAATGAGTGTTTTGTATTCATTTACGTTTAGGTCTTACATTGAAAGTGAGCCAAGGAATTGTACTTATCTGTCCCCTCAGATTGTACAGATGAGTAATGACAGAGTTGGATATTGCTCTTAAGTGAAAGTTACAGACCCTTAAGTGTTTACCATAGTAATATTCTGGTATGTATTTCATCTTTTGTTCTTTTCCAGTCAGTTGTGATGTTGTGTTTAAAAATTTCTCTCTTTTATTGGAGAATAAACTTCTGCAATGAAGAAATAAGACCTTGATTAGTGAATAGATGTATGAGCTATGCACCACTTGGCATAATACTATATATATATATATATATATATATAATGCAAATAATTACTAATTTGCTACTTGTGTGCTTTTTATTGGAATGGGTTCCTAGATCTTTATAACCAGATTTTTGTATTAGATTTAATAATCAGATTCTTTCAAGATTTTTAAAAAATAGACTGCATTTCAATTTAATACTTTAATCATGAACTATTTATTTTTCTTTAAGTAAGTTTATAGAAACTGCTTTAAAAAAGTATTAGGCACGTTTCAAATGGTTATATTCAATTTTTTTTTATATTGAATGGGGGCATATTCTGATGGTAAAAGACAAAGAATCTTATTTTGCTTGCATCAGTCTGTATGTCTAAATAATTGGGGTAAAATATTTTCTTCACTTATTGGAGAATTGGGTAGAAGATATTTAAATTGCAGGGCACAGTTCAAAATATTTCTATGAGGTTTGCTTTCCTGTTTTATTTCAGCTAAGCTCTTCCAAGGCCCAGCAGCTAAGTCTAATGTTATGTTTAGCTGTTTTATACAAAGGATCAATGTGTGAACAAAGAGGCAGGAACACTTTCTCCCCCGCCCACTTCCCTTCATATAATATCTGTTTTGGATACCAACATCTTTTATGAATATCAATCAACCAATTAAAATGGATGGGACTCTAGCTTAAGTAAAACCTTTTAGGTAGATGCTTAGTGCACAGATCCTGTATTTAACGGAAAACACAATCCAGTTTCTGTTGTGTGCATTTTGTATTCCTCACTATAACTACAGTTTGAGAGTTTCCACTTCAAATAAAAAACAAGCAGACTGAAAAGTGTAACTGTGCCTTTTCGGCTTACTTCCGATGTGAGATGAATACTAATATTTCACTCCCTTCAAACATTGTGAAAAATTGGTCATCGAGAACCCTCAGTGTGTTGGTGGTGCACTCAATGGGGCCAATGCTTCATTCATCCTTACTGTGCTTTAAATTGAATTTCAACTCACAGAGAGAAAAAAAATAGGAAGAGAAAAAAAAATCAGTGAAAGAAATAAAAAGTGCAGAGGACATAAATATAAATCTGCCTCCTCTCATTCTGCTACAAAATATCAGAAATCACCTTGTTATTTTTTTCCTTGCTGTTAAGCATTTGCGGTGAAGTTCAAAAATCTGTTTGTGCTTTTGCTTGCAACCTAGACTGACTTCTTGATTAGAAATATATGCATGTAAGAATTGATTTTATTTTTCATAATGGTGTTGGGGGTAGTTTTGAAAATAGTGAGAAAATAAAAGTACCTTAGGTCAGTGCTCAAAAGGAATTTTATTTTCTTGAAAAGTCTGAATCAATATTTTAAGGTTATGTGATTGTAGGACCATTTGGTCATACACTTTTAACTGTCCCATTCTGAAATCACAGCACTGTGTTCTTTTTTTCTCCAATCACACTACAGGATTTTCCTTCCCCTTCTCTTGTTTCTACCACCTGAACCTTGAACTCCTCATGTCCTTGGTGTATACAATAGATAATGGTGCTCCTTGGGGGTTTTTGTATATATCTTCAAATAGTCTCATTTTCTACATTCTCTAGGTCTTCAATCTCTTCACTTATTGCCATCACTTGCTATGTGTGTGTGTGTGTGTATATATATATATATATATATATATATATACATGTGTGTGTGTCTGATATATATGTGTGTGTGTGTCTGATGATTTCCAAAACTACTTTTACTGATTAGATAAACCTCTCAACATCCAATTGCTCTGAGACATCATCGTTTTAATGTATCACATCAAATTCATACCAATAGATAGAAAAGCATAAATATAGATTAAAAATAAATGTCAATATCTAATATCTATCAGATAAGTTATATATCTATCAGATAACATATATTTTCTTTTGATATATTTATGAGGAAATAATTCATGTAAATAGAAGGCAAGAAAAGAAGAAATGATGAGATTATTTGAAGCACAAAAAGAAGAAAATCAAAACAAAGTAACAGCTAATTTTAAAAAAATTGGAGAAAAATTTCAAGAAATAGAAATTTTAGAACTATGTGGGACTTAAGAGATAGCCTCAAGGCCCAAGACAAAGAAAACAAAGTAGTTTACAAAAGTACCATTAGCCTAGGACTGGACATTCTTTGGCCACCATCAAGGTAGAGCAAGCATGGAAGGGCGCAGAAAAACACATGTAAATGAAAGCCAGTATGATCCCGTTTTTATACAAGTACTCAAGCTAAGCTTCGATTAAAACATCAAGGCTATATCAAAATGAATTTCAGCATACAAGAATTCAGAGATCTTTGCACCCATCTGGTTTTCTTGAGAAATTTAGGTTAGAAGTCAATAAACTTACTGCAATGGCCAGCTAGGAAATTACTTTCACTTGGTTAGCAAAAGAAAACCTATCAACAACAGCATGAAGTTAAAAGATAACTGACAGAGTGGGGGAAAATATTCAAGATATAAACTACAATGAGATAATCCCTAATATATGAAGTAATATTAAAACAATTGAGGGAGTAAGAACCAAAGACATGGCATGATAATATATATTGGGGGGGGGGTGTTCTTCTCCCCCCGTCACTCCATCTCTTCTTTCACTGCCAGTTATTGGTCAATTTTTAGTCCATTGGAATCTTCCTCTTCTTCCCTGGAGAAATTTTCTTTTATCAGGTGTAGACATGTTTTCCTGGGACACAGCAACCCCTGCTTAGTTTTCCATGTGTATTTTTGTTATGGGTAGCCAGTTCATGCATGTTTGTATCCTTTCAGTGCATCTTCCTTCTTACTGGGCATCTGCTGTGATCCAGCTTCTTTCACATTTTGCTTCTGCTTTGCTTTATAATTCAGTCTTTGGCAGTGGGAGACTTTCTCCCAGCAATTTAAGCGGGATAGGCACTGGTGGATGGTTGGTCACATTCTTAGTGGGGCCACTGCCCATCTCTTGGCTTTCCTCTTCACATGAAGTGGGAGGATGCTTAACTCATACTGAAGGCATCTCTGATTCGGAGATTCTGGTCCTATCTGTGGAAACCTCAGTGGTTGTATTTCTGAGACAGTTTGTCTCTGTAGTTATTCTCACAGCCCCATGTCCCATGGTTCTGAAATTCCTTTGTTCTGGGCTTTACTTCTTTCTCCTCACCTCTATTTTCACGTGTATCTGCCACTGAATTAATGATTTAGTTGTCTCCGGTGAGGATTAACTGGATTTGGAAAAGACCAGAAGGGGTGACCCCTACCAACCTGCCCACTGCCCTTCACCATGCCTGCCACCACATCCCCCCCCACCCCCATTGACCTGTGCATCCAGCAGTCCCCCCTAGTCCAGGGGTGCTACGTGGGAAGGCTGAGTCTCCAGGGACATAGGTGGTCCAGTCCCCTCACGGAAGTGTGGGAGAATGCCCTTTGTTTCTGGGTCTCTATTTAAGGGGCCCAGAACCTGGAGACTGCCTGCTGGTCAGAAACATGACAGGGGGCCCATCCACCTCTCAAACCCCAGTCTGGGGGTGCTATGTGGGAGGGTTGACCCTCCAGGGACATGGGTGACCCAGTCCCTGAGAGAACACAAACCTCATGTTTCTGATGAGGGAAGAATGATTATTGGAGAAGCTTCTATTTATTTATTTATTTATTTATTTTTGGCTAAGTAAGAATTTATTTCAAGTTTAGATCAAAATGTGAAATGAGTTTGGCAAGAAATTACATTAAAAAAAATAAAGTCACAAAATTATACCAGTATTTTAAATACTGATTACATTACCTTGGGGAAAAGAAGTCAGAGTCAGGGGTGCTTTTAAGGACAGAAAGTGACTGAATTTGAGAAACCTAGAGTATAAAATTAATGCAGAAAATGAAGTCTGTGCGTGTGTGTGTGTAAGAAAAAGAGATGATATCTGACAACTTTTATAATTGTGAATCATATAGCCTCTATTGGATAGTTTAATTATCCAATACATTAATTATTAGTTTATAAATCTAGAAGAAGGATTTCAATTATACTTACCAGTGTCAATATTGAATGGAATTTATAATATATGGTGAATGTTTGATGCTGTCAATTTCCCATTAATTTCCCATTTGAAATCTAATTCTCTTTCCTTTAAAGTTCACTGTAATCTCATACAAAGTATTACTTGACTGATCATGGCTTAAAGGGTTATCTGAAGGACATTGGCTGTTTGCAACGTACTTGAAATGTGAATGTCATGGGTCACGTATCAGAAAGACAATATGGAAGCCATCAGACCTTTCTCGAAATCTTGAAACTACATATCTTATGAGAGTCAAGGTGCCCTGTGCACATTTAGTTTAACATAAAGCATGGTTATACATATCAATTGCCTTATCTCTCAACCTATATGAAGAATGAACAGTTTCTAAGTCACTAAGTACCTCCAATCAGCATTGCTTAACTTTATTAAAAAGTTCTAATTCTTTCTGTTGTTTGTAGTTATTTATTAAATAATATCCACTTACCTGTTTTTGATGAAAGTGAATTTAGGCAAATGTCTTAAAAGTTTTCACATTGCAAATGAAACATTTTATTCTTTGAACTTTCTATGCCAATTTGCTTCCATATTAATATGCTCATCCATGTAAATTGCCCCAGTCAATCTAAATCTGGCTAATTTTGTCAGCCGCTAGGGAGATTGTCTCAAAAATCACACTGTAATAATGACATTTAAAGCAAGACTATTATTAAATGGTATAATAAAGGAAAGCTTTGCAATTTCCCTTCTCAGTAGTGCATATATTTTTGGTTATTGAAATTAGGGGTGACAAGTGTTGAAAGAGAACTACCTCTGAGTCCGTCAGATTTGTTTAAATTAGCAGAATTAACAATAAATTACTATATATAAAGTTAATAGAAATGGTTTATCGATTATTTTCCCCAATAAGCTTGTGTTAACTTAATTGATTAATTTCAGATTAAACTCAAAGAAAACAAGTTTAAGAACTTCTCAGATACTGCTACTAATATGGAGTTATTCACTGATATGTGGACAAAGCATAGGAAGACAGTGAGAGTTCATTTTACTTATTCATGAAGAACATAATCTTAAACCACAGCTTTCATTCTCTAGTAGAACAAAAATAAAGCAATTAAAATTCCTTTATTCCTGATTATACATTTTTATTGTGATAACATAATATGAGGTTAACAAATTAAAAAAAAATTTCTTTGCAAATGTTTGAGTATACAATCTAGGATTTTTAGTTATAGGCAAAATGTATAAAAAATATCTAGAGTTTATTCATCTCATAGTTCAAATTCTATATTCATGATTTTAATGGAGTAGAAGACAAATTTTTCAGGCAGATTTCATTGCTCTATATATGGTTGCTGTTTATGTATACAAAAAAGAAAAATTGACTTTATATAATATGGTTCACAGGCAAAATTTTTGAAATTGTTTCATTTCTGACTATTGCTACTTATGAGGTATATGATTTTGAAATTTTTTTCCTAATCTTTAAAATAACTTGTTTCTCAGAACATTGTGAAAAAGGAGAAAGGTAAATAATGTAAAAGTTTTGCTTTATTTTTAAGTGTATCAGACATATATATGTTAAGGTATTTGCATCAGGATCATATCTGATATTTTATTAATATACAATATTGATTTGGGTATCATATTAGACAACCAAGTTTGACAATAAATGACTACTTTTTCATATCTGTGGTAGCAGTATTGCTACTGGAAGAACAAGGAAGAATTATAACAATATAGAGACACACTAATGACTTGCTTTTAGGACACTCATATTTTATCTTAGAAATAATATCTACTTATATATGAAGAGACCCTATTTTCAGTGTCAGTTACTTAGTTGCCTCTCACTGGGTCTCAGTTTTTTTTTTTTTTAAATGCAAACTATCCAGAGCAAATGTTTATGCTACACAAACTGGCAAAATGGGTGCCCAGTGGAGGTTCAGGGACTGTCAAAATTATGATATGAAATTAGAAATTCCTACCCACTTCAGTAAGCATATTTTTTTATTTTTATATTCTCCAACTTCATGAAAAATTTGCTATACAAAAAACAGTTAAAAAGATGAAAATAGATTTTGTGATCCTAATCTGTGATTAGAAAATTTTATATAAAGCTCCTATGGAAAATTGAAAATCCACATGAGTTTCACAAAGACAAATGTAATGATCATGTATGTGATTTTCAACTAAAAGAATATGACACAGTGGTCTCTTTGATTCCCTCTGATGACAGTTTATATGCATATTCACACAGCTGATATCAGACATATCTCTCCCTCAACTAATATTCTTTTTTTTTTTTTTTTTTTTACATTATGGGAATGGTAAATCAAGAGAGGCAGACAGAAACTGAAATATCAGACAGGAAAGGAGGAGTAGATTAATAATAATAATA
This sequence comes from Uropsilus gracilis, assembly GCA_004024945.1. NCBI lineage: Eukaryota > Metazoa > Chordata > Mammalia > Eulipotyphla > Talpidae > Uropsilus > Uropsilus gracilis. The sequence continues at coordinate 102,395 of PVHY01002203.1, read as the reverse complement.
ATAACAATAATAATAATAATAATAATATAGAAAGATACGGGAGAACCAGGTTTAAGTCAGAAAGATCTAGAGTTCAAGTAGATAGAGAATCAGTGACATCTTTCATCTTCTGTCTCATTCTCCTCTCATTCTCTAGGAAGAGAATGTTTTTGCACAGGGAAAGGTAAGTGGCAGCAGTGAAATTGTTGGTGAATGCATGCTTTACTTTGCCATTCTTGTCTTGGCTCTACTAAGGACTGCTAAAATAGGAACAGATATCTAAGATGATTTATTTCTGCAAATTCACTGGAAAGATAGAAAAAATGTCAAATACACCATAGAATAAAGAGGTCTGAAGAATCAAGAAGGGCACTTATCTTCACAATGAAGCAATGAGCGGAAAGCAGATAGGTACAGGACACTCAAAATTCTTCATATCATTTGGGTTTAATTGGAATGTGTTTTATAGATTTTGAAAGAGAAAAATGCATAATAATGTAAATGGTATTTCATGAGGATAAAGAGGGGATAAACTATACCATAGTAAAATTTTACAATTTGTTTTCTGTTTATTTTGATTGAATCTACCCCTAGGCCAATTTCATCCTACTTGCCCTCAAACAATGCAGTACAAGGGACATAAAAAGAGACAAAACAAAATGCAGCATGGTAACTTACACAATAAAAAGTAACAAAATGATGTGTTAGCATAAATGGAAAATCCCTTTCCTGGTATACGGCTGACATCACTTAATTTTTATGGGTCAGAGGAATTACACCTTCACTGTTCATATTCAAATATGGACAAGATACAAGCTGGACACTCCAAAGTGAAAAATCAATTGGGCCTAAATAAATGCCTAACCAGTCACTGCTCTCAATAGTATCGTCTATATTGTATTGGAAAAAAGCCAATTTGAAATGTTAAGATAACAGTATGTAGTTTGGTAGGGGGGTAAATTGATTGCCTTTTCTCAAAAAAGCATTCATATAATTTGATTTTGGAATTCATTGTTTAGAAATAATTATGTTGAGAATAGAATAACTTTAGAATAACCTTGAACTTATTTTAACTAATTATAATTCAGATATTCTTATTTCAATGTATTTTTCTTTTTGAGCAATAGACTGAATTTCATTAATGGTTATTCTTTTTTAGAGATTAAGTTGTCTCTTAAAATAGCCAGTTTATCATTAAAAATAAATCTTTTCTTAATAGTAAAAATCATAGCAACATTTCCTGAAAATTAAAGTTACAGCTTTCAACTTTAATTCTTTGATTCATATGCAAGGATATCATTCTTTATAAGTAGAATTAGAAAAGCTTGATGAACTGCACCTTGCCAATTAGAAAAATTACTGCATTCTCACACATAGACTTCCTTTTTCTAGTGCTTTTCCAGAATGTAGCGATGACAGTATAATTGGGCTGAGGTCTAAATCAAATGATCATGTATCTCATCTGTGCTGATGATAACTGCTTTCTTATCGCAATTAGTGTCGTGGCAATAACGGTGACTTAATAGAATATCAATGGTGCTTGAAATGGGGCAAGTATTGAAAGTATAGTATGGTCACACCTTCCTTAGATGTTACTAGAGTTTGTATACTGCCTTTCTATCTTTCTTTCCGTAGCAGCACAACAGTAAAATGCTTTCATACACACATACATACACACAGGGAGAATGTTTTCATTGAATTATATACCCCCAAACTCATATTTTGAAGTTCTAAGTCATAATGTATCTGTTTTGGGAAACAGAGCCTATAAGGAGACTGTGAAAGTCAAGTAACATTGTAAAGGTGAAGTCTTAATCCAATAGGACAGGTTTCCTTAAAGGAGCAATAGACAGATCTATTTATCTCTCTCACCCTCCCCAAAGGAGGAAATGACCTGTAAGGACACAGTAAAAAGAAAACTGTCTTTACGGTATTTGCAGGTCTCACTAGAAACTGCCTCTGATAGTAACTTTATATTAGACATGTCTAATATAGTCCTTGAGAACTGTGAAAATGCACATTTCTATGTTTCTCATTGCCTGGTCTATGATACAGTGTATCTATACTAGCTGTATACAATAAAATGATACATGTGTGCTTTTTATTCATAATTCCCTCAAGTTGGAGAATTGGATAAATAATTTTGTTCCTTAAAATGTGGCTTATTTAGAGAAAACAGTAGGTAAGTTACTAACTTGTTAACTTTCCCATTTGTAATATATGAAGAAAGGAATTAAAATTTTTTAAAAATCAGGAAAATTTAATAAAATGTATTCACAATGCTTCACACTAGGTTTTGTGAACTCAAAGAAGTCACAGCCACTTTTCATAAGGTGAAAATCAAAAGATTTTTTTTCAGTCTTTATATGGTGCTACTTACTTTCAGATAGTGTTTTGAATTTGATTATGAAATAAACTCAGACCCATATGAAAAAAAACCAGACCCATATGAAACTTTTCAGAATACCTGATTCACTAGTTACCAAAATATGAAATTAAAATGGAACAAAGCCTGTATTCAAATAGAAATATATATATGGCTGCAACAAAACCTACAGCCAATTAATCAATTAATCAATGCATTATGACTTTTATTGTACTAGGATATTTTTCCTCAGGCTTGTTCATGCATGGCAGTCCTAACACCATAATTTTGGAAAGAGTAGCAAGTCTATCTCTGTCACTTAATAGAAATGTCTTAATTAGCTCTAGCATACACTATAATCAGTAATTTAAATTAAGAAAATATGTCAATTATAAATTCACTAATGACCTTGATATTATTACTATAAAGTTATAAAAGAGCTTATTCTGAGCTTACAGGACAGGTACATGTGCCAGGTATATTTTATCTCTGATTTCATTTTTTTCCTATATGGTGTTAATGTATTCACATTAAAATGTATTAAAAGCTTAATGAAAGAATAATAACAAAATACTTACAATCAAATTGTCTAAGATATGGGCAGGTTTTTGCAATTATGTTTTTTCACAAATCATTTTGTTTTAACAATCTTCTTCAAAGTTATAACTTTCAAGGTAATCATAATAGTGTTTGTACTAAAAAGAGTGCCTCAGATCTTCAATTTAAGGAAGCAAAAATAGACATTTTATACATATGTAATTTTATATGTTTCAATGTGACAAAGGATAATTTTAGATATATCACATTTCATTTAATTATTTATTTCAAACAAACTTTTATGAAGAATTTGGGTTGAAATTATATGGTGATTTCTATGACTCAGAAACATTTTACCAAACCAATTTTCAAAAACATTTCAACTTATATTATTAATTGATGGATTTATCAATTCAGCAATGAACTGACCTACTTTAACTGCCTTATTCTTTAATCATAAACTACTATGTGCTGATGACTATGTTTTAGAGCTAAGGTTTAGTTTGATACATAAGCAAGGCTTGTTTAATCATCTTTCTAAACTTTCTGTGACTAGTATATGTATTTCTGTGGAAAGACACATGTAAAGTACAGGAAGCAAAATACAGAATGATTTTTGAAAGGCAGTCATTCAATTAAAAGAGTAGAGATTGATAGAGAGTACATAAAGCATTATGTCATAACTTTGGATTTGACTTACAGAAAAATATTGTAAAAGCTACTTAATAAAGTACCCAAAGAGTACAGAGGAAAAGAACATTATTGATGTAGTATAAGACTTGTTTCTTTTGTAAAATCTCAATGGACATATACCAATCACAAAGAGAAATAAAAATTTATTTATTTCTATTTATTTCTATTTTTTTTACATTGTCGTCAGCCCCAGGATTCTTCCATAACCCTAAAATTATTTCTTTTGAAAAAAATAATTAAATCAAAAAAATGATATATCTGAAATTATTCATTGCCACATTAAAACATATAAATATTACAAATTAATCAAAACCATGTATCCAGTGACACACAGTCAGGTTTTGGTCACAGATGGATATATTTTCTCATATGTTTCACTCTTATTCCCTTAGACAGGTTGCTATGTGTGCTTGACATTTAAAAAACTTTAGAAATGGTATGGTTGATTTGAGGGTATCTATCACTCTGAAAGAACTAAAGAATGACCATTACTTAACTTGAAATTATGCCAGAGATTAAAGCAAAGTCACAGTTATAATTAAAAAAAATTTTTAATTAAGGCATGCCATCTTAGTTCATGTAGTTTTTTTTTCTTAAGTTATTTAGTCTTTTCACGAAATGGAGACTTTTATAAATGTAGGTTTTGAACCATAATCATTTCAAAGGAAATCATGAGAGAATGCCTTACTGGTACCCTATTAGTTCAAAGAGCTACTAAAATGCACTGGATTCTTCAATTAAAAGGTAACAGGGAAATAAAAATGAAAGAGAGGATAAGGAGGAGAGAGGACATGGTTTAGGGAGCAGAAGAGGAAGAGGGAGAGAGGCAGGAGGTGAGGGTAGGCAAAGAGAGATGGAGGGGAAGAAGAGAAAAGGAAGGGAGAGAAGGAGGAAAGAAGCAGGGAGAAGGGAAGATGATGGGATGCTACTGACCTAAAAAAAAAAAAAAAAAAATTGAACAGCTCATTGGGCTTGTGTGGGTAAATAAATGAAAACATATAGATTTTTTAAAATATATATAAAATATATAAATATCTGCAAAAACTTCTTAGAACCTCCTAAGAGTTCATCTATAAAACAGGCACCTCATTGTTTCTTCTTTCAGATCTTTTGATATCACTATATTATGAAAGCCAAATCAAGTGATCTCTTGTCAACTGCTCACAGTCCTTGTGGAACTTTCTGAGTTAGTATTTATAATTTTTAGTATTCATGGTAAAGTTAAAAGACTTATATATCCTGGATATACAAGTTTGGATCCCTTACTAATAACTCAGTTCCTGGCATATTAGAAAGCCTAAAAGCTTCTGATGTCTGAACCTCAGCATCCATATACAGTAGTGATGCCATTATTGGTATCAAAAGGTGGCTTTATCTATCATAGGTTTCAGAGGTTAGAAAAATATTAGTAAATAGCATATTGATAGTGAAATTCTTTGATAGCTACTGGTGATGCTATAGATTCCTATAAAAAAAGTCCTTGATAGCTACTGGTGAATCTGTATTTCCTCTGAGAAGTAGATCTTACGATATATTAGAAAAATTCCAATGAAAATGAATTTAATCCAAGCCTAGAGGCATTTGTTAGATCAAGGGGAATGATTTAATCCTACATCATTATTTACTTTTAGAGAAATGCTTATAATACCTAGAGTTGACATAATGTTAGGGAGAGGCATTTATAGAATATAGAGAAAGAACATTGTTATAGATGAGTAATGTCAGAAATATGTTGCGCTCAGATTGTGATGGCACTAGGCTATGAGAAACAGACCTAGAAGCTAAAATAAAAGGGGGCATTGGAAGGTTTTTCTTTGAGACCACATTCCAAAATGAACCCACAGTCAAAATGACTCACAAAATGGAGGAATTCATCACAAAGAGTAATGCTAAAAAAAGAAAAAGCTTTTATATTTACTCTCTTAACGATGTGCTTGCTCTACTTAAATATGCTATGCAATGAAGTTTTGGTTGCTGCATATCAAGAATAAAAATTAGAAACATTAAAGAGAAAGAAAAATATGATAAGAAGCCTTCTGTTTTTGGGAAATGGTAACCATGTTAATGTAAATGTGGGGAAATACACTTTAGTGAAAACATAGGTATTAAGCAACAGTTGTTTTTTGAAATGTGTTTTTTTTTTTTTATTTCATCCAAAGGTAGCTTGAAACATAGACATATTTAAAGCTTTATTAGCAGAAGAATACTTTTTCTTTAGCAGAAATATTTTAGTGAATATATACATAGAGAGAGGGCGTGGACATTGGTTAAGAGATATGCCTTAGATAAAGGAACCCCTTTATCTTTCTCATCCTCTCTGGAACACTCGAGATGGTTACCAGCATGTCCCTTATCTATGACACAGCTTCCTAATCTCTTAGGAATATCCCACTAGAAGAGACATGTACTTGGAAAGATAAGGCAGCTTACCTCCAAAGGTATATTTCCTGTTTAGGTAAAGTATCCCCATCCTCATGCCTACATGACATATATCATGAGATCCTGAGTTTTTTCCTTCCTCATTACATCATTGTAATCTTTTTTTCACTAAGGTATAAAAGGGTCTTCAGACCCACATTATGTACACCTTGGAAATACTCTCCAGGTCCCCAGTTTGCAGCTTGGCCCCATAGATCACTATAAATCTCTACTGCCTTGTTCTTCCTTCACACACAGGACTCCTAATTCTCTCTCACTCTCACTGTGTATATATATATATATATGTATATATATGTATATATACATATATATAAAACTATATATGCATATATACACATATATACTGTGTACATATACATACAGGCATATATACATGCATGTACATGTACACACAGAGTATATATGCATATATACTATATGTGCGCATATACATATATGTATACATTATACATACATGTGTGTATACATACACATGTATATATGTGTATATACATATATGTGTGTATTTATATATAACTATATATATTTAAGAAAGGTATTATTGAAGAACTTTTTAAATAGATATTGAAGAAGAATTATTCCTAAGAACAGACAATAAATAATCTAGCTCTAATCAACTGACAGATAAGAAAGAAGGCAAAAAGTATTGAACTAAATTTCATTAGTTCAAGGACAAAGATATATATCATATATAATTATCAGGGCTAATCATTTTAAAGGATTTTTTCACTTTCACAAAAAATAAAATAATTATGACATTTGAAATCTCTCTGCCCTAGATTATTTTTTAAATCAGCACATACCATAATATTAAACTTAATTTTGTCACAATATATTGATGTCCTTTTTATCATGAAATATAAAAAATATCAACCCTATCTGTACATACATAATGCCTGCATGATAACAGATGCAGCAGAATATATTATACAATTTTGGCAATAAAATAACAGGACAACACATCTATAAATGGTTAAACAGTTGGAAGTGTATCATAAATGTGGCATAATTGTAAAAGTCTATGATAAATAATAATAACTATCATTTCTATAAGGGTGTTTGACCTATGTTGATGCTTTTTGAGAATTAGAATGTAAAATACAATTGATGTGACTATAATTGAGAATATGGATGCATAAAGTATAAAAAATTACATGGATAATTCCTCAATAATGAATGTGTGCAATGATTAGCTAGTAGTTTGGGAGGAAATAAGGATATGGAAAAATAGAACTGAGATTTAAATATAGAAGGATATAGTAATGGAAATTCTGAATAGTGATCAAATGGAGACAAAGAGATTTAGTAAGTTTATGCATAACTGAAACTTAGTTGTGAAACAAGTACAAATTAAACAAAATTAAATGAGAGGAAAAAAGCTTTGGCCAACCAGAAGTACTCACACTCAGAGAAAGTGTTTATTTCCAGAAATAAAAACTATAGTTTTGCTACTTTGTATTGCAGACTAGAAAGAAAACATCTTGAGAAAATTTAAATGGGAATTTAAGTATGAGAAATTTTCCCCAAAGAACTTATATATTGTAAGGAATATTTCGTAACCTATGTAATTCTGATATATTTGAGACTGGGACCTCATTCAATTTCTAGGTCAATGTTGTACAAAGAACCTGCATTATGCCCAAGATACATGAGAATCCATAAACACACCTGAGTTACAGAATATAAGACAATATATCCCACTGAAAGCACACATAGAATATGGATATGAAATCTCTAATTCTGTTGCCTATTTGGGGTGGGTTATTTGATTTTTTTTTTTTTAAGTGCAGCCTGCCTGCCTGCCTGCCTGCCTTGCTATTTTTGCCCATGGAACCACAGGCTCATGTTGCCGGCGGTACTACAGACTCAAACAATTCCCGGCCTCAGCTTCCGAGTCTTCTTTCTTGATATTGGACTACAAGAAGTTTTTAAGTAAAAAAAAAATACAATCTTACATTTACAAATTCAAGTAATATGGAATAAGAGCACTATAAGTCTACCATATCAACTGAAATACTTGAAAACAAATATTGTAATTGTTTAATAGGTGCTTATATTAAGTTTAAAATGCTACATATGTTTGTGTTAATTGGAAGAAATAAGCAAATACATGCACACAATTGCAAATTGTGTTTGATTTTAGTCAAACTCTATAGATATGCTAGAGTTGCCTGTATAGAGATTTGTTACAGAAGGCATTCTTCTTTTTGTGCTAACATGTTACATGAAAAGTTTCTCTGCAGTATATATCAGCTCTGACTTCAGCTAAATATTAAAGTTCTTAGCTTCTAAATAAATGTGACTGATCTTTTAGTAAAATGCAACCAGTCATCCATCATCTAGCACTTTTATTCAGATGTATTTATTTTTAACTTGACTTGCCTGTAATAATAGATGGATTATAAAGCCCACTGTGATTATAAGGGGTCCTATAAATTATTGAACTAAATATACAAATAAATTTTAAATAGTCTAATTACACATATCTTAAAATGTCTTATCAGTAGCCTATTAAGTGGCATAGATTGAAAAGCTCTAGTTAACTTAATACTGTGTCATATTCCTGTACCAATGATTCCAACAGAAATAAAAGAATTAATTTATATACATATACACACAGAAAGTTAAATCATATATATATTATGTATATTCACACACATATTATACGATGAATTAATGTATTTTTCAAAAATCTGTTGGAAATCCAGCAAGTACAATGAGGAAAGAAAAAATTATACATATTGGAAACAGAATAATGAAAATGTCATTTTGACATGACTATGTAGGACTTCTTAAAGAATGTATAAAGGAGAATATATCTCAAAAAATCAGGTTTATCAACATGACAATATGCAATGTTGACTGTTTTTCTTCATACCACAAATGGATATTTGAAAGCAGAAATCAGTAGTGTGCATATAAGCACTCAAAATGCAAGTACTTAAACCTAACAACAGCTGTGCAGGATTTATACTTAGAAAACTGCAACTTTTTAATGAAAAAAAAATCAAAGAAGATTCAAATAAACAGAAATGATTTATGATTATCAATTGGAAGTGGTATTATTAAATTGTTATGTGATCTTCATTTGATCTACATTTTCAATGCATTTCCAGTCAATATTCCAGGAAGGATTTTAAATATATACACATATATGCATATATACATATACATGCACACATAATCTTACTTATTACTAGTAGGTCTTTTTCCAACAAACAAGACTTTATATTCACACATAAAATTGGAAATGAGTTTTTATGAAAGTTGTATCCATAATTGCCCCCAAATGAAGCAACCATCATTTCCTTTTATAGATAAATATATGTATGAACTGTGGTAAAATTGTAAAATAGAACAGGATTCATAGATTAGAAGGAACAAGGCATTTCTTTATGTAAGAAAATAAGTGAATCTTAAATATATATTGCTAAGGGGAAGACACCAGACTAAAATGCCATACACTGCATGATCTATCTCATATTAATTTCTGTAAAAAGCAAAACTATAGTCACTGAATATACATTAGTGATGGTCACAAATTTGTAAAGCATGAGAACAGGAGTTTCTGACTAGGTTGGTGGAACTAAAGCATGGTACTGGAGTAGTAAATATAACTGTGCATTCATCGGCATCAATAGAAATTTACAGCAGAGAGAGTGAACACTAGCATATACAATTTTAAAAGATCAAACCAGGTGCTAACGGATCTTGGGAATGAATATAGACTATGACAATAGAATCTACCAAGTTGTAAATGTTAACATAAACTCACTGAAAAAGTGAGTGAAAAAGACACTGACTTAAGTAACTTTGGGGGAAAAAGTTTGTTAGGAAACTTGAAGACTTCAGTCCAGAGAGAACATCTCTAGAAAACTGTATTCTAATTGGTAAATTTACTTTATCAAAACAAAACACAAAGCTCTTACAGAGGTTCCTATCACTTATTCACAGCTACTGAAGTTCCCTTCCATTTAAGCCATTATGCACTCTACCCTAGCACCTTCAGCATTCTTATTTCACTTCGTGGACAAATTGTGGGTTCAGTTGCTGTCATAACTACAGGATCCAAATTTCACACAATTGTTTCATGCCCTTGACTCTAGCTTTCTATTATTTCCACTTTCCTTGGATCTAACTTTGAATTCCCACAGCTCTGATCCTTCCAAAGTGCACTGAGCCTCTAGCAATTTAACCTTTGTCTTTTTTTATGAAGAAAGTGTGATTATAGTTTCCTCGTTCACATTTAGTATCTGCTTCCTCCTTTTATTTTTTTGCCTTCTCGATGTTTTTGTATTCTCAAATCTTAATTCATTTGGAACAAGTTTCAATTTAAAACTTTATTCTTTTTTTAGTAATTTAATTATTATATAGTAAATAGTGCACATTTTATGGAATTTAGTTAAAGTTGCATTTGAATGTTTTACAGAATTTCAGATGTTCTTTTTTAATATTGTGAGTTTTTTGTATATTATAAAAACAATAGATTCTTATTTTTTCTATCTCACTAGTATATATCAAATTTTTTACAAAGCATAATATAGAAATACTTTGACATTGAAAATTAATAATACAAGTTCATTTCCCCATCAGAGAATATTATTTACTCAATATTTAAGCACATAGAATTCTAAAAATCTAGGCACCTCTAAACTTCAACATACCAAATTTACTTTCCATTTCTCTTTCTTATATATGTGTAAAATCACCATAAAAATTGAATCATGTGAGAACTTGATGTAAAGTCAGAATTTACAGATAGAAACTGAAGTATAGAGGTGCAAGTAATAATCCAGAAATCATTCTTTTACATCACACTAAATAAAATGAAGTCATACTGCTTTACATTTTGTCAAACAATACTGCATCTGTTATTATGCCTAAAAAAAAGGATCACTTTAGAGTAGGAAGAAAACAACCCAAAACAAATAAAATTTCTATGAAAATGAGAACTTGTAGTGTTAAGATTTATCCAAAAATCCATCCCTGAAATACATGTTTTTCCCCCAATGGAAAGGAACTTTAACACAATTAATGTGATTAAAGGGAAGGAAAAAAGAATATAGTTTCCAAATCAAGCACCCAAAGTTACCCACCCTCTTGTGGGTAAATACCCAGCCAAACAAGGCTGGCCCAAAACAGGACAACTGATGACCAAAAACTTGGCTCAAGTCTAATGGGGACCTATATGAAAGGAGGAGAAGAAGCCAGGCATGTCTGCGACAAAAGGAACAAAATCAAAAACACAGGACAAGGGAAAGGCTGCCGTTGTCAACTTCCCCACCAGTCCCCCTCACTTACACCTCTGTCTCTTTCAAATATCTCCTTCCATGTCCCCCAAGTTCCTGGTACAAGTTCAAGGTCATAAAGCAAGCATGGCTCCATGTGGTCCTATTCTTGATCTCCTTTCTTCTTTCTCTCTGTCTGGACCACTGTCTCCAGCTTCTCCTTCCTGCTCAGCTCCACTTTTCCCTGGGCAGACAGGAGATCTGGAACCTCCACATTTCCTGACGATTACCATAAAATTCAGCTTTACAGATCTCTGTTCCTTTCTGTTTAGCAAAACACAGTTTTCACAGATTTCTTAAGTAGACTTTTCTCTTTTGAGGAATCCAATTTTTTTTTTTTCAAACGCCAAACTTCCAGGTCTCCTTCTGCAGCAGCCCCACTGTTGCTTTTCCAAACTGCACATCTGCATCTCCAGGTGAAATTGGGTAACAGAACAAGCAAAACTGGATACTTAATTCAACTTACAAACAGGATGTGGGAACGGTGCCTGTCCTAGTTGGCAGGTGCTCTCAACTGCCAGTGTGCCTAGGCTGGCAGCTGTACCCATCCAGCACCCACTGGGCCCCTCTGCCATTGAGCTGGTGGGTAAGAGGGAATTGGGGGCCAGCCTGGAGCCCTGGACTAGACCAGCATGTGGGCAAGACTGGATCCACACAGGGAGGGTCCAGGAATAGCCGGGGGCGGGGGTGGTGGTGGTGGTGGTGAATGAAACCTTTGTTGTTTCACTTTCATTCCACTTAGACCTCAGGAGGAATATTAACAGCACAAACACTGAACACAGTGACACAGAATGGGTGAGGGTCCAGATAAAGAACCTGACCATGCACGTGTGTGGGACACAGGATAAGGATCATTCAGAAAGACAGTACATACTGGATTGGAGAAACAACCATGATAAAGACCTATCAGAACTACACCTATGGCTTCAATGGGAGTGGGTGAATCAAAATCCCATTATGGAACTTGCCACCCAAGGAAACATGGTGGTGCCTCCCCAAACCTTGGGAGAGGAGGGCTGCACAGTCAGGGCATCAGCTTCACAGGCAAATCTGCAAACTGATGGAGAGGTGATGACCTGCAAGATCCATCAGTGGATGCCTGATGCCCTCATCGAGAAACCTTTTTACTGACAACGGCTGGGGGAAAGGACCCCCTAAGCCAGAGGTCAGAGATACAGGGTGCAGAGGCAGCAGACTGGCAAGGAGATTGGACTGGAGAGGGTAGCCAGCAGCAAGAAGACATCGATAAACCCCAAATGAGGATGGACTGGCTGCACAATGCAAAACTAAGACTACAAACCATCAAGCATGATATGCCGTTTCCCAGGAACACAGTCCCTGATCTGATAAATGGACACAGTCACAGAAAAAGAAGAGATCAATCAACTGAACATAAACAAAGAGCAACAAGAGAGGATACTGAGTGAACACAAGAGGTGTTAGGAGGGTGGTGGGCTGGTGGGGAAGGGAAGGTATCCCAGTAACCATTCACCTATGTAAGAAATTAAAAAAAATTCATTTTAAGAAATAAATTAAAAAAATAAACTTACAAACAGGAGCAATTGACCCCTTAAACCCAGCTATCCCTTAGGGTCTTCCCAGCTCAAGCAAGCAGTAGTAAGACCACACAAACTTTAAGAAGAGACAAGAACATATTTACTCATTAAAATACAAACAAAACAAAAGCCATACAAAATACATACATACAAAATACCAAACAAAATACATACAAACAAAAGCCACTGAGCATACAATGGACTTCCTTTGATCATCTTACCCACCAGTTCAGTCTCTCGCCGAAAAACTGCACATGGCTGCCCTACTCACGTGCATCCACAAAATGGTGGCTGTCCCACCTTCACTATAGATGAAGGAACCAAGATGGCACCACGACTCCTTGTTCAAAGACACAGCTTCACTCACTTGAAGCCAAATGTAGGAACCAAGATGACATTGTTGATCCTTTGTCAAAAGCCAGAAATTCAGATCCAATGAAGAAAACCAGGATGGCGTCGTCAATTCTCCAAAAGACAAAGCTCAGGCATTCTTTCAGCTTCAACTCTAAAGTGGCCCGAAACCAGCAAGATTCACTGGCTACAACAGTTCTCACGATGAAAACAACATAGCAAGTTCTCTACAGTTCTCCGGACAATTTCCAAGTTTCCAAATCTCAAAGTTAAAAAAGTTTTCCAAGTACCATGTTTCCAACTCAACTCACACAAGTCACAAGTTTCTCCAATATGCTTCCCTGGGCTTCTCACTGGCCCAGGCTGGGGAAGGTAGCTCACGGCGTGGCTTCCTGCTCTGTCCTGCTGCAGCACATGGCAGCAGCAGCTCTGAGACCTCCAGTCTCCCTGTTGCTCTTTTCTCTCCCTTCTTTGTGCCTTTCTGTGTCTGTTTAAATCCCCCTCACTCTTCTTTGGTGAGAAGGCTTGGCTTCCCTTCTCCAAATCTCTGCCCACCAGGGCACAATGACTGGTATTCCAATGCAGCAACACCATACTGAGGACCATGTCCCCCAAATTTCATCACAGCACCCCTATCACATGCATTTCTTACATAAAGGCCATGACAGAGGTCTCAGTCTCCATGCCTTCCTCCTTCAGTGCCCACAGACATGGTCCTAGCTGGGCCTTGCTCAGCCCAGTTATATTCTTCCTTCCCAAAATTCACTCGTTCTTTTCTTAAATACATATTAATGTGCATAAATAATGATATTTAGGCTAACATTATGTGTCTATGGGGAAGCAATGGTATGGACACCATTATTGGAGCTTAATGTTTTTAGGGTCTACATTTTCTACTATAATTGATAGTTATACATGTAATGATACATTTAAATTACAGTTATGAACCTAAAATCTAAATCTCCAATATAAAGAGAACATGATTTCTCTATCACACGTATATGCATACATATTAGACCAATAAAGCACATAGTTCTGACAACTTTAGAAGTGATCAAAAGTCATTGTGACTGAATGTATTATGTCACATCTCCTGAGTGCTTAGAAAACCACAATTAAATAACAAAGTTCCAACCAAGTTGATTTTAAAGATCTCATTATCTTATTAAATGATTCATGAATCAAGCAAAACTCCATTGAACAGATAGAAAAACTCTGCAAGGGATTGTACAAATGGAAGGCTTTTATAGTCACAAAGAGGAGTTATTGGCAAAAGAAAAGATTATTACAGGCAAAATAACAAAACCTCCTTCTATTAGGGGAACAATGGGGTCTTATGTAGATTATTTTATTAGTGCTAACCGGAAAAGTCCAGATTGGAGTTTAAATTTCCACTTTTGGGAGAAGATGAAACTTCAGTTAGGTTAAGTATTTAGACTTGGTGTTACTTGACATGAAAGATTTCATATTTAGCTTTCCCTTCCTATTTCCCTTCATCCTTTCCTCTTTCCCCCCCCCCTCAGTCTCTCCCTTCCATATCACCAGTCTAAGACTAAATGTAGAATATAGTCCAGACCATCAAAATTAGCTTTATCATCTATCATTTCCTCACTGTTTATCTCACTCAGTTCTGTAATCCAAGGCATCTTAGTTCATTGATAAAAGCCTGAAATCTATAGATACCTAAAGTTACCAGGTTTCCCATTCTGTGTTTACATCACCTTTCTGCTCTAACTGAAAAATGCTTATACCCTAATAAAGTACATTCTACTGGATTTTTTTCCATGTGTGATCAGGTATTTTACTCTATTTTCCCCCCCTCCCCACATTCAAGCATGAGAGCTTAGTTCCCTCCTACATATAGTCTATTATTTATGACATTATGCACTCATGGATATATATTTTATACTCTAGATTATGGGCCCATGTTACAATATTTTGCTGATCGATTTTTTTTTTTTTTTAGATTTAGTCACCGGGAGCTCAGTTAGTTAACTCTTGTATCTCTTTGTCCTACCACAACAGCATGTGTGTTTTGTGTGTGTGTGTGTTGAACAATTTCAGACTTACTGAGACTATAAAATGCACCCAATTCTTCTCTTATCTAGCTCTAGACTCAATCAACCCTCTTTTCTTTCATTAAAGAATGGCATTAGAAACAAAAATCTTAGTCTTAGTTATACTAATTGATGCTGGGGTGTTGTGCTGTTGAAAGAGCAGGAGATAGATGTATACATACTAACTTGTTCATATAAACACATGCATAAATATTCCATTTTGTAGCCATGTATGTAAACAAGTTCTGTTTGATGACTAAACAAGTTTTGTTGGTGACTCTTACTTTAATCCATCATCATGTGGAATATTCTAGCATCTTCCCCTGGCTTATTTGTAACCTTCCACCCCAAAAGTGAAAAAGTGGATTTTGATCATCTTTCTTCCACTTACTTATCAATTGTTCAGTTATAACCCCCATGCATAGATGTTTCAGAATTATTAATTAATATTCTTTGGAAACTTTGGTTTCAGTTGGGTATTTTATATGACCCCATCTTTCCCCTTTCATATATTAATTTTACTTCTTTCTAATAATCTTAACAGTTGCAACAGAATTTCCAATATAGAGATTTGATTAATCTCAGTCCTTCAGCCAATAAACAACATTGTAAGTTATTGTAAATAAATAACATTCACAGATAGAGAAGGTAGTTTATAATAATGAAATTTAATAATATTAGAGGATCCTGTAGATTTGGTGCATAAGAGGCAATGGAGAGACATGATTCTATAATCTTATGACTAAATAACAATCTTTCATTTATTCTGAAACCCAGAGTACTGGGTTGCACTTCACAAGTGTTTCTAAATAATGGCTGTATATTCTTAGTCTATTGAGTCTCCTTTATCATCAGAAGTCCAATAACTTTAAAACTTTTCCCCATATTTTCAGCTATGACCACACTACAGTTTCACTAATAGAAGAGTAATGCCACAATTTGATTGATCCACCTCAAATTCATCAGTCCAATTACATATTACCTAACAATTCTACCTTTATTTCATTTTCATTTAAAGTTTGAAACCTTACGTTGTAGGACATCATTCATCCTGTCTATTGTTACAGTAGAGGGTATGATCTCCTTTACTTTGTTGTAAGTTTTATCTTTCATGTGAATATCTGAAAAGACATACTAACTGTTGTGATACTCATTGATGCTAGTCAACTTTAGTCACTGATCCTTTTTAGTGTAGCATAGCAAAACAACTCAGGAAAACTCCACACTCTCTGTCTTTACATTCTCATATATTGTCTTTTTAGCAGTTTTGCTTGTTTTTTAGTACAGCTAACCAGTCAGTGATTAAGAATAATGTGGTTCAGCTAGTGTTTACTGAGTGCATACTCTGCCAGCACAAGATGTAATATAAATGTAAATAATGTAATATAAGTGTAATATATAATGTAGTATAATGTAATAAATGTAATATAAATAATGCAATATAAATATAAATGCACATATAATGTAATATAAATGTAATAGAAATATAAATACACATAAATTGTAGTATAAATATAATTATACACATATAAGCAATTTAAAAAATTTTTTCAATTAAATTAAAAAAAAGAACAACCATCACAGAGATAGTTAACAGTCTCTGTGACTATCTCTTCTATCCTATTCCCCATTATACATTCCCAGAAATAATAATTAGTACACTGGATTTGATGTTTGCCATGTCAGTGTATTTGAAACTCTTAAATCACACATCAGTAAATAATATATTATTCTGCATGGTTTTAATTTTGTAATTATGGTATTATAATATGTATACCTCTCTATATAACTTGCTTTCTTCCCACAAAAAATTTCAAAAAATATTAAAAAAAGAATCTCCTAACTAGGATACTGGAGAACATCCCCATTGTTACTTCTATAATTGTATCCAAATTTCATGTCATCTTAACGTTTTAAAACTTGTAATATTTGTCATACTTATATCTTGTACCCTAATTTGCATACTGATATCTTGTTGTATCCTAATTTTATTTTATTTATGTTCTAAGCCTGAAGTAAACTGTATAGTTTAAAATTTAAAAAAAGCACAAGAGATCAGAGAACAAGACAATGTTTGTAATTTCAAGACAATTACTTTTTTATATGAAAACAAGTCATAATTTCATATGTTGATGCATGTATAAAGAAGGGTGCAAAATGAGAGAAAGAAGGTTGTTGTGATAATTTCATTAACTGAATCAACTCAGAGTGACTCAGTAGAGTTACTGTGAGTTTAAGCTTTGATTACTTTTGAATCATATCCAACTTATTTCTACCTCATTAATGTTACATCTCTCCTTTGTGAGTCTCCTCATGTCCCAATCTTCTGATATTTCTTCCTCTCTTTTCTCCATAGTTCATCTAATCTAGTTTCACAATTTTAAAAACCATCAATGAATTAATAACATCTAAATTTATATTTTGATCATTAATCTCTACATGCAGTACCAAAACCATATCCACATCATCTAATTAATAGATCTCCTACTTTTGAACTTAATAAGTTCAAAATTGAAATCTGTATTTACTCTCTCCAGATTTCTGACTTTCCTGTTTTTCCTATCTTTCTAGATAAATCCAGATATTGAAATTCATGATTTACATCCCCCAAAGTATCAAATGACTACCGGTGACTACTTGACCAATAAAAGTACAGCTTTTAAGTGTGTGTGTGTGTGTGTGTGTGTGTGTGTGTGTGTGTGTGTGTGTGTGTTAGGGGAGGAAAGGTTATAAGGGTAGAAAGAGTCTCAAAGTGTCACTGCCAACTAGTGATACAGAATATATGGTGGGTAAATCATCAGTCTCATCCTTTATGCAGCTGATTCTGGGAGGTATTTTGTATACTCCTCAGATATCCCAACAGAATCATATCCCATGATCAACACACTGTTACCCTGTCTTGTCTTCCTTCTTGGTCTTACTGTCCTCATTCTTTCACACATGTTTAATGAGAATAATTCACCATAAAATACTTGAAATTGAATTATCCTTTTAGGATTTTTCATTACCCTCTCTAATCTTTCCTTTTTCTTTATCTTTTTGTATATCACTTCTCATTATCTGGAATTAACTTATTCTTATTAGTTTATTTTTTAATAAATCCCTCAATAGTAATGTAAACTCCTTAAGGTAAAAACTGTCTTTCTAATGAAATGAATAAAAATCTCTATGTGGGTAGATAGGCATCAAAAATATTTTTTGTCTCTAAAATTATTTTCAACATAGCAAATATGAATAGGAAGCTATGATGATAATGGGTTATTTGGAGTGTTCCTAAACATTAAAAGCCAATATAATCATATTGGAGCTTAACCTACTTTAGATATATATAAAATGCATAATTTATTTGGGGTTAACTTTTAATTGAATGTTGGGGAATGTGTGGGAATCTACAGTTTAGTCATCTAGTCTAGTCATTAGTGTGATAAAATCATGAACTGAGTTGAGTTTAATGTGAAATCGTTTTATTGGAAGAAAGTACACAGATCAATAGTTGCTCTGGGAAGAAAAATATTCTGCTCAAATCATACAGATATTTAGCTGTATTTTTAGAGCAGAAGCCTTTTAGTCACCTAGATTATATGCGATTTTATCTCTTCATTCTGAAGATCTAAAGTATGCATTCTGAAATTGTCATTTATATTCATCTTGTGAATGATTGATAACTATTGGAAACAAATGTTCACACACATAATTTAAACTGACGCATGTTACATATTCTGTAAATGTAATGAATGAGAAGAGCAAAAACCAATTTATCAATACTAATATTTGTGCAAAAGACCTCTGAGATTAATACTGACATGACTTTTTAGGAGCAGCTACTGTTATCTCTTAGAAAGTCAGAAATTTTGCCATGCATCCTATAGGTACTGACAAGGAATTATGTAAAAAATAGACCTCATATTATTTAACTAACTCTATAGTCTAAAAAATAAAAGCATTATTTAGAAGAATAAGGTCATGAAAAATGATCATTTGGTGATAATTCCTTTTTGCATATATGAGCTTTCTGTTGCTATTTAACAAGTTACCAGCTGAAATTAAGCAGCTAAAAACAACACCCATTTATGAACTCACAATCTATAGGTCAGAACCTGGATCACTGAGCATGGCAGACCAATTTTTGCCCAGAATTTCCCAAGTTAGGATTTAAGGGGCTATAGGTATACTGAAGTTGGTACATGCATTGAATACACAGCTTGGATTCCTGAACACTGTATGTTTGAAAGAGGGGTATTTACCATGGGAGTGATGGAATTCTAAGCTGAAGTACGTCACCAAAAATGTGAGCTAAGAATTTTTCAGGGCAGAGCATGCACTGTTGTCTGGAGAAAGACTATTATTTACTTGGGGAAACTGTGCAAATCAGCAAAGGATTTCAGGAACTAGATATTTTGGCATCAAAGGAGGGTTGCTTTTCTCAACAAATGCAGGGCCAGTCACATGGACTTCTGTAAAAAAAAGTACCCACATAGACCGGGCATGGTGGCTCGTGCCTGTAAGCTTCAGTCTATGAAGCAGCCGGGGCTAGGGATGGCAGTTAGAGTCCCGCCTGGGGCCCGCAGCGAGACCTAGTTCCAAAAAAATAACTGGGCATGGTGGCATGCGCCTGCAACCCCAGCTACCTGGGAAGCTGAGGCTGGGGATTGTTTGAGTCTGTGGTACCCCAGGCAACAAGAGCCTGCGGTTCCATGGGCAAAAATAGCGAGACCTAGTCTCAAAAAAAAAAAAAACAAAAAACAAAAAAAGTTCCCACATGAATTCCTTAGGACCTAGAAACAGAAATTAAAGATCTTAACATATAACTTTCAGAAGTAAATATGCTTGTATAGACTTTTACGTTAAGTCTTGTGTTTTTATGTTGCAGGTACCCTCTCATCTAGACATAGGGTCTTTTAAGTTTATTTGGGTTGCTGGCATAATTCAATTACTCAACTCAGTCTCCCTGTAGACACAGGAATTGTCTACTTAATGCTCACAACCAGAAGAGATTGCCTTACATTGCTGAATCACTCGCACACTTCGGATATCTGACTTCCTTCCCCTGTCTCTGAATTCCAGACCAATATCGAGAGAGTTGTGTTATTGAGCAAGCCCTCCCTATGTAATCCCCTTTTCTTAAAGTCCACCATGACATGTGAAGTATTACTGACACTGGAGTAAAATCCACCAAGTTCATAGTTCTGGAATTACTCAGTTACAAGAACCAGGGGGCACTGACTTTAGGAGACCATTTTAGAATTATGTTTATTCGCAATGCAAACTTTTTGAAACACTTGGTCTTTTTTTTTAACTGATAAAAAAATAATAATGTGATTATATCCAAGATAAATATTTAAAGAAAATATTTACTCTATTAAGAAATTTACTATAAGGGTATACATATAAATATTCTTCACATAACTCCATCCTAGAGGAAATTTGGGATTTGTATGTTTTTAAAAGTGAAAGGAAGATACGTAGAACAGGAGTTATAAGACAAATGTGCCTCTCTATTGTAAATACACAGGACACCTAATTCAATATTATGAGCAAAACTTCACATTCATGGCTTCTTCATATTTATACTTACTATCATACATAACATTGTCTCTATTTTTAATAATTCAGAGGATGGTTAGAATATATACTTGTATTGAGACAACGTCTCATAACTTCGAAAGCAATACATCACGTTGTAGAGATGGTATACTATTTTTTCTTATCATTCTCAATTAGGCAGTTTCAATTTCTATGTTCAGACTACATGCTTATTATTAAAGTCTGACTAGAAAACACTTTCTCTAACCACTTTCTTTACTGAGCTCATTCTATTCCACTTTATCTCATTACTATGCTCTGGAGTCCTATTCAGAATTATTGGGTGGAAAATTAAAATGGCCATAAATTATTTGGCGAGCCTCCGATTAAAAGAGGGAGACTACTTGTTGACCTTGAGACTTGCTTTGATCAATAAAATTCAAGAAATAAATTTTGTATGAATTCTGAGCAAAAACTCAAGAAGCATTATGCCTTCTGCTCTCATATTATGCAGAAACCATTTAAATAAGCAATTTAAGAGAGAATGACTATATGGAGAGTGAAGTCCACCTGAGAGGTCACCCAGGATGTTCAGTTGCCAGCTAACCCAATAATTAATTAGAGCTCAATTGCAACCATGTGTTTAATTTTAATAATTTGAATTAGTTATATTCACACTAAATCATATTTTGTCATTTTGATGATGTGGCATTGGTCTCCCCAAAAGGCTCAGCTATGCTTTATTCTATCTGCTCAGTACACCTCTTTCAACAGCCACCTTGATATGGGGACCTAAGGTCAATGGAGGCCTTACTGGCCTTCCGAAGTCACTATTTTAAAAAAATACAGATTAAGCCGGGCACGGTGGCTCATGCCTGTAAGCTTCAGCCTATGAAGCGGGGGCTAGGGATTGCTGTTCAAGTCCCGCCTGGGGCCCGTAGTAAAACCTAATTCCAAAAACTATATAGCTAGGTGTGGTGGCGCATGCCTGTAATCCCAGCTATCTGGGAATCTGAGGCTGGGGATTGTTTGAATCTGTGGTACCCCAGGCAACAAGAGCCTGCGGTTCCATGGGCAAAAATAGCGAGACCTAGTCTCAAAAAAAAAAAAAAAATGCAGATTATTTTACGTTAACAACGTGGCTAGATTATTTCTAGCTTCTAGTGAAGCTAGAAAGAGCTATTTGTCCTCTTGCCCTTTTTCCTTATCAAAGCAGCATTACTATCCTCCCCCCTCCCATTTTTATGAACGAGAAGAATATACTGGGCGGGGGGGGGGGGAATAGGAAATTATCCACATGTGAATTTGTCAGTGAAGATGCACTTCCGATCTGATAAACTCACAGCTTTCTCTCTTAGTAAAAGGAGAAGGTTATCTTCCCTTTGTCATGTGACATTCACCCATTCTCTCTCCTTGATGACCCATGTCCTTAAATATAGGTTATATATGCCTGGTCTGCTCCATTTTAGACTGTAAGAATTTACACTTGTGTAACTTCTTCATACATATATTACTAAATTGTGCCTTCTTTCCTACTAATCTGTCTGATGGTAATTCATTCATCCATCTGTACAAACACAATAGAACCTAGATGTGGTCTAATGTCCCCCAACAACAATAAAATCAACCTTGTGCTTTTGTGTTGTATTAGTCATATCACATATAACATATATTTCATAAGCACAATCTATATAAGGATTTGCAATTTTGGTTAGTAATTCAGTCAAGTTTCTGGGAATAATATTTTAGCAAAGGAATAGAGCAGGTTGTTAAAGAGTATATAATACTGAAAGTAACTTTTATTTAGAATCTTGAGTTGGATGTTTCCGAAGTATAAGAGCATTATGAGTTATTTAGCCCTTTTGAACCTTAGTTTTCTCATCAACAAAATGTAAATGAACAACTTAGAGAGTCACTGGAAATTCGGTTAATATATTTAAATTGGCTTAAGAGTCTAGAATTTAGAATTACCCCAAAACGTAATATATATATTTCCTTGGAGATGAAATCTATTAGTCATTCTGATGAGGTTTAAGTTAATATATGATTCTACCAGTTATCTCAAAAATATTTTAAAAATCTGAGAAATGATAAATGATAAACCCTTTACAAAAGGTTTGACTTTTATTTTCTGAATCACTTCTCAGTATTTTTATCATTTTTAGCTTTTAGCATTTCTTGTCTGAGAATGATCTGTACTTGTTGACTTTTTAAGCAGGTGTGAAAATATTGCTCAGTTTATTTCCAAGTAAATGACACAATTTTCTCTATTTGGGATTTTTTTTTAATAGTAGACTTTTTTTTTACTTTAATTTATTTAAATTAAATTTCCCTTAAATAAACAGCTTTTGGTATTGTTGCTTTCTAATGTAATCCTTTAATTTAGTATTAACATCTTTCTCATTAAATAAATTCTGAAGGGGAACATTCTCATTAGAGAATTTAATAGGGAAATGGAAAGAAAAAAAATTTCACATTACCAAAAATAGTGATACCCAGATCACTGACTAAAAGTCTGTTAAATCTGATCACTTTTCTTCCCAGTACTGAAAACATTAAAAAGTTATAGATTTTTTTTTACACACGGGTTAATACTGGTAGTCTCAAGTTAAGACCACACTGGCACATCCATGGTTTCCCATGGAAGAGCTGATTCATTCTGATGATAGAGTTTTCATAATGAGAGGCAGTGGGGAAATGAGTACTGCCATTTTCTAGATCAAATGAAAACAATATCTCACAGCATGATTTTCTGTGTTAAGTATGCCACTTATTATAGAAATGGAGGTTAGTAACATTTTATTAAATTCAGTTGATGCGAATCTTTAAATTTGATTCTTAAAGTCAAAGAAAATTATTATATTAACAATTAAATTACTGGTTACTGCTATCTAACTAATGGAATCCTATTTCGCATGTTCAGAAAGTCAGACTATAACCCATGAGATCGTTTTCATAGAGGAATCCCTTCATTAACAGGTGGCAACAAGAAAGTAGAATAGCAGTTAAAAGCTTTGCCTCCTTCAGGAGTGAGTGAAAGAAGATGATAGATGAAGGTGATTAGTAAAGGATGTGGGAGCTATGAGGAGGGTTTCCTATTCTCAGGTTCAGGAAGGCACCAGAATAGTTACTCTGCTCTGCATTATCAGTTTAGAGTGACCCAAAGGGGTCTCTTAGGCACTGATGTTGTCAGTCTGTTCAGAAGGAACAAAATATCTTTTTCAGCATTGGGCTACTTACGACATGACTGTCAGCAAAGTCACACATTAAACTATACTGCTAGGCTGAAGTTGAATGCACAGGCCATGTCAGACTTAGACTGAATTGGGCTTAGGCTTAACAATATAGCCACGAATACTTTATAAACCTAAAGAGACATTAAAAAAATTACATTCTATGCTCTCTAACCAAAACATTTTTAATAGGGGAAATTAAAAAATTTCATAAGACTTGAATATGGAAATGTAAGATGTACAAGTGGACTATCACCAACTTTATATTCACATGTTCTGACTGTTATTAGATGCATGTGAAAAACTTCTAATTTGAATAACATAGTTTCTTGTATATGAGCACATTTACTAAGTACCTAAAAGTCTGCTCTAATTTCCACAGAACTGAAAGGGTTATTGGAGCACAAAATAAATCATTCCCTGTCCCCTTGATTTCTTCTTGGGCTGGGTGAGGAATGAAAACAGCATCAAATGGGTTAGCAAATAGAATAAACAATCAATTTAGTAACATAAACATGGAACTCTCAGGTTTATATTCACTTGGGCAGTAAACAGACTCTACTCCTAGACTTTAGGGAACTCACTGTTCAAAAGCAACACAATCTGCATTCTTTATGTTTATGAAATGGTTATAAATCTCCTGAGGCTCATAGGGCCACAAATGACTTCTAGTGCCCATACTAAAGTGACAGATTATCTATTTTGGGCCTAGGGATTGAAGGCTACGGTGACTAACCCCACACTGTGGTAATTTGATGTAAACAAAGTGACTATATTACGTAGTTTAGTAGAAGTGAAACCTAGGTCAACTTTCCTTTAAAGTCCTAGACTAGAAAATGGATCAAACTTCCCCTTTAACATCTGTTTTTATAACATGGTTTTCCAAGCATGACTCTAGGTCATAAAACCCTTCATGGTGCCCCAGAACCTCCTGCTGGTGGAACTTGCTGGTCAGCAGAACAGGTGGAGGCAAAGCCCAGCCTGATTTCTGCCATGACAGAGCTAAAGACAGAAGAGTATGGCCTGGGAGTCATGGATCCCAGCACATTATGCCATTAATTCAATGCTCCATAAGAGCTGAAATATATATATTAATGAATATATATGGAATATATATACATATGAACTCTTACAAATGAAATGGAAATAAATCTCCTAAATAGAATCATTCAGATGGTATTTCATATTCACACATTTATTAAGTTTTGTAGATTTGTGAAAGCAGACACTTCACACAATATTTCAACATAACAATGTTGGAGAGAGATGACTTTGATCATGTAATACCATCCTAACAGTCAAATTAGCCTAGAAGTGCTCTGCATGCTCACAGTAAAAACTGGGTCACAGGGAATTTTGCAAAGCTTTCCTTTTTATCAATTAAATCATGTCAACTGTCTCACAAGTGAAGGTTTTCAGTAAGTTAATTAGCACATATGGTCAAAATATTACCTTCTGTAGTACACAAAAATTAGCTTTGCTCTGGGAAAACACACTCATAACTTTGCTTCAAAATACACAAAGCTATATGCATTTCTGTAGGGACATTATCATATAATATGTCCACATTGTTTATTTGTAAGTGACAATATAGACACTTATTACTTAATCATCAATAAATTATGTGTTAATTTAATCATCAATAAATCATAAGTGTCAATATACTTATTTAATCATCATTGCTAAACCTAGACAGATAATGAACTTAGGTTGTGACATTTACCAAAACACTCATAACTAGAGACAGGCCACTTTGCGATAGAGAAAGGATATCTTGAGGGATGAGAATTCCATGATACAATAAGAAGGCTAGTTGTAACAGATGGGAGATAATAAAGAAAAATGATAGCAAGGAAACTAGACCTCACATGTTCAAATAGACCTTAACAACAGAAAGAAACTCTAGTAGGCAGTGGCTCATTTGAACTGCAACTCAAAGATAATACAGAAAGTAATGCAGCGCAGTTAGCTGTGGGACGCTTCCCATCAAACTGTAATATTACTATAAAGATGCTCTTCTCTACATGTTTCCTGCCTCTTCTATTATACATGATCTGATTTCTTATATTTAAATTATGAAACATTTGTAGTGATTTTAGGTAACACAATCTTAGTTTAGGTAACTGATGTTTAGGTAACACAGAGTAGAGTCTATGTTAGTCTCCAAAAGATCAAGCTTATACCCCATCTATCTTACAAATGCCAGAGTCTGACTCTTTTCATATGAGGGCTCCTGAAAGGTTGGAAACTTGCTGAACCCATGAACAGAGGCTTTTCTGAAATTTGGATGTAGTGACAATCAAGTCAGGTGTCTGGTTTTCAGTATAGGCTATCCTCCAAATTTACCTATTGATTTAGTAATACCCAAATCAATATTCCAATAAGTAAATATGTGTATGTACCCTGTTTAAATAATTTCTAAGACATAGAAGAAATCATATTAGAAATCAAACAATAGTCAAAACTAGATGGTGAAGAAAACTTAATATATTACTAGATTATAAGTAAGACACACTATAATTTGAATACAATGTCTATTAACACTATCTATTCAAGATTATAAAGTGATTTTTGTTTATCATAGAAATAGTGACTATAGGTGGAAATTATGACTAAGAAAGGGAGAAATCAAATTGTTATTTTTCAAGAATGATAAGACTTTCCTTACAGAGAATTTTTAAAATCTAAAAATAGAATTATGAAGGAAACAACATGTCAACATTTTGCATAATTTTGCATATGTATCAAAACATACATATCATTTGCATTTCTAGACATCAGCAACAAAATTTAGAAAAGAAATTTAGAAATGTTATGCTTATCCCAAAATTATAAGTGAAGACAAATCATCACAAAATAATTTTGAAAGTGAAAGTACTTCCTATATAATTTCCCAAAGGAATATTAGTGAAACTTAAGATAATAACAATATTTAATTTATGTTAAGAATAATCACCCAAGGATAGAGCAAAAAAAAAAATACCTTGAAGAAGAAACTAAGGATTTTCCTTAGATTGCATCAATATTAATTATAATGTGATAGTAATTAGCAGATGGATTTTATGACTTTACTGTTTTCCCATTCATCATCTTCCTGCTTGAAAAATGTCTATCGCTCTAGTAGTCTCTTTTTTAATATCTTAGAAGTATATTATCATGCTACCATTTTTAACTATAATTAAATGATGGAAGCATGCAAACTTCCTCTTTTTCCATGATTGTTTTGAGATATTGAATTATCTTTGGAGAACGCTTCCCATTGGGAATATTTTTCCACCCATTTAAGTAATAGTCATCAACCTTAATGAGGCTCGAAATAGGGTCATTTCACTATTTTTAGAAACCACTTACCTCTTTAATTCTTTACAGTGAGCACGCCAGACAAACCTCACTGTATTTTCCAAAAATTTAACCTACTATCTATCTCTACCATTTTTAAAGGGACATCATTTAGTGGCCTATCACAATATCCAGATATGTTTAAATCCTATTACAATTGTGTGAGTTCATTTCTCCACAGTTCATGACAATCCACACTTTTTTGCTTTAAATCATCCCCTCCTGCTGTTTTATAATCTGTTATTTCTTTCAATTTGATTATTCCAAATAACATTAAATATACTTTCCTAGATTTAAAATGAAAAAGATAAATGACAAGAAAAACTTTTTAAATCCTATGCTACCTTTTAGTCACTTTCTAATATGTGACTTTTCCTTTAAAACCAAACTTCTGAAATAAATTATTTATACACCCTAGTCCAATATCCACAATACAACTAAACAATGCACTGGAATCTGACTCTATTTCATTACTCCAATATTGCTTTAGTTACTCAAATTTCAAAATATTTACATGTCACTAAATTCAATGGACACATATTTATATTCTCAATTTCTTTGATCTCTCATGATTTTTTATTTTTATTAAAATATCTCATGATTTTATTTTTATTTTTATTGATCATCTTTATTGGTTAGGCAACACACCTCACTTAGGAATAGAATGGTTATCAAACTCATACAATATTTACCTTAATTAAACTCACAGCTTAGAAGCAAGGAGATATATTCATCAAATAATCACAATTGTTAAGGTCACCACAGGAAAGTTACAGAGTACATTATGAGTATAAATAAGAGTAAGTAAAAGTCTACTAGCTGATATCTAAAAGAGAAATAGTGTGACAAGCAAAAGGAAGAGTATTCCAGGCATAGGAAAGAGTAACCACAATAGGAAGCTGGAAGAAGCAAGGTGAACACATGGATCTGGTAGTAAAACAATCTATCCCCTGACATTTATACAGACTTCTCCATTGCCATACTGAAGAAATCTCAGGGGCCAAGAATGACAGTTCCCAGTATGCCATAAACCTGATCCCCTGAAGGGGGCACTGCTGGGAACAAGGGGTAAAATTAAGTGGTCATGCCTGACTTGTAACTGAACACATATATGGTCTTGAACTTGTTTTCTAGCTTCAACTTGCCCCCTGGTATTTCTAGAAGAGGTAGATGGGAGAAACATGAAGGAGAAACAGAGATATTTGGAAGAGACTCATGGTGAGAGACAGAGGGAGAGCCTGATGCTGGTTCTTGGCAAAGACAATGGCAGACATTATCGTGTGGCTTATTTATAATTTTGAGTCTCTCCTTCTGCCCCTGCTTTTTTGGAACCTCCTGATCTCCTTCTCAGGGTTCCCTGACAAAAGATATCTTAGACCTTTGGCAAGTTTTTGAACTCAGCAGCCTTGCTTTAGGTTGAGACTGTTTGAGCATTTATCCATGAAAGATGAGTGATTTTTGGAGTCTTATTATTTGAAATTGTTCCTTTTTCCTCTTCTTCCTCCTCCTCATCTCTCTCCACATACCATCTTGAATAAAAATCTTTCACATTAAGAGTATGCTTACTGTGACTTTGTGTGAATAGATAATTGGCTCCCTTTTAGAATGTGTACCTTTTAACAGTGTAGGGTCTAACAAAACCAAAAGAAAACCAGATTGGCTCCACATGGAAGCAAGAATGAAAGAGAATCTCTTAAGAATAGTCTGGAATTAATGTGGTGAAAAAGTAAATTAGGCTCTAATCAGATTATTAAAAATTATTACTATATAGCAATAATGAAAATAGTGTTGCTTTTAGTTATCTCCAATTACTCAAACTATATATCTTTCTTCCTAGAAACCAGAACAATAGATATGTTTACATTTCTCTATAACTCTCAATCCTCATCTCATTCTTCTACTATTTGTCTTCATGATAGTCCTGTAAATTCATTTATTATGTCTCTGTTTAACCTTTTCTTTGGCAGTAAAACATATCCAACAAAACTTAGTATTATTTTAGATTTTAATATGTGCATTTTTTCCCCAACAGAAGCTTAAAAATCATACTATGATTATCTTAAACTCAAAGCTATTTCAGATTACAGAACAGTTGCCAGGTCAAATTAAACTCTTGAGTAACATGATTAAAAACAATCAGTAAAAATACATACTAAGAACAAGAGGAAAGTGGTAGGTAGGATGGAGGACATAACTACCTAAATTCACAAAATGATATATGTCTATATCTCTCTCCCTCAGCTGATAGGCTTTATGGGGATCAGGTTGCAGGTCTGAATAAGGAGTCCATTAATCCTGCTTACAAGTAGAGCTCAAAAACTAGTTAGCAAAGTAGTTATTTATTTTAGTTGCTTCTTGGCTAGAGCGCATGCAAGACCAAAAACATGGGAAATTTAGAGATAACAATTATCAGTCACAGTTTATAGTTTAACCAGTACATTGATCTCTATTTAAAAGGGGTAGTTATTCCATTTATCTATAGCATCTTCAAGTCACTAAATGATAATCTATATCACATTTTATGAAGTTTTTACATTTATCTCACAAGCCACTTGTGTAGTGATATATTATATATATTACATATTTTGACACAACCTATAAAAAATTACTTATATGAACATAAGCTACCATCTTATTTTCTATTTTTGCTTAACAATTCTTACGTTGTTGTATCAATTCTGTTGACGTTTCTAATGTTTTAGGCCTGATTTGAATATTCTCAAATTATGCTAAAAATGTAAGTTACCTTTAACAGAAATCATATCACATTGTATGGTATTTGGAAACATTTTTCCTTTATATTACATTGAGAGATATCAAGGTTATCTGATCCATAGCTTTGGATGAAACTGTTATAGGATTTATACTTTTTAATTTTACATTCATTGTGGTTAGTCAGTGAAACTGTGAAAGAATGTTCTGTCACCCTGCTTATATACAATTATACATTACTATGTCAGACACACAGAGAGAGAAATCAGGAGTCACCTAGATCAGAGAGAGACTTCCACTTATTCACAGAATCTGTGCAGTTCTCATGTTCCAAATTCTCACATAGTGAAGGTATGAAAGCAAATGTCAACCATATGCACAGCAGGTTATATATTGTAGAAAAGTAACATGAAAACTTTGAAACTGGAACCTTATGGGTGGATACTGCATATACCTCTCTAGGGATAGAAAGAAATTAATGTTTGTTCTGGAATATAAATAAGTACTCCCTGGAGAAAAGGATAGAGGAAAATGTTTCTGTGTTTATAATCCTTTGAATACAAATACAATAGCTCCTGAGAAGACGGTCTATAAATCTCTCAGATGGTCTCATATTTAACTTCCAAGGCTTTCTTTTCCTTCTTTCCTTCTTTACATAGAATACCAGTCACCTTTGCTCAACTATTCCTCTTAATATGAGGAAACAGGAAAATTTTTCCTGAAAATTACAATAAATATGTCCATAATACTTTCCTTGTGAGTTGATTATTTTCCAGAATAAATTCCATACATACAAGAAACTAAAGAACTAAGCAAAAATAGGCAGGATTGTCCCTCCTCACACCTTTTTAAGTTTTAACTCAGTAAATCCAAATGTCTTCTTATGTGGAATGGGCTCACTGCAGGTATAACTAGTGAAAAGGAGATTACACTGGAATAGGCTGGGTCCCTAAGTATGGGAACATGTGAAAATGAAGATATAGAGATTGATCAGCCAAGGAATGTCAAAGATGGCCAAGTAACCCCTGGTTGTTAGGAGAGAGGCATTGAGTAGATTCTCTGATAAAATCCTTACATGGAACCAATAAACAAACCCTTCATCTAGGTTCTAGAAGAGCAAGATCACCATTTTGTTGTTTAAACCATGCAATTTGTGGTACTTTGACATAGTGGCCCTAACAAACTAAAGCATGGTCCCTATCTCTTTTCTCTCTCCTAAGATTCAATGACATTCATCACCTCATGTACCTTAGGAGACAGGAGATAAAAGAACCAAGAAAGAACCAAAAAGTCAACTGATCTTCTGTTTGAAATTTTAATATAACGTACAATTTTGAAGGCAAAGGGTGTAATGATTTAAAAAGACCCGAGGTTTTGAAAGAAAGAAGAAATATGATTTTTCAATTTCAAACATGATTTGATAAAATCTGATACTTGAACAATGAGAACGCACAGTTTATATCCACAGGACTTTTGAAAAGACTAGGCTTTGGTTTAAAAGTATGATTCATTCTTTTTGTAAGATAATTGGAAATTTGGACAGTCATTTCAAGAAAGTTGTCTTTCCTCACATAACTGCTTTAAAATAAACTCTGATTTCTTTTTTACTAAAAAATTTAGGGAATCTCAAAATTCCCAAGCCAAGAATTCAACCAGGTTGGACTAAGGAAGTGAAATGTCATAAAAAATCCCTACATCTTGCAGCCTGTCAGAGTCAGAGACTGGCAATCATTTAGTGAGTTGCCTGGGCAAGAACCTGAGTCGACGGTCCCACAGAATTCTGAGTAACTGGTAAGAGAACAGTAAGTGTCAGCTTTTAAGTGTGGTAGAGTATCTTGGTTTTGAGACTGGGAAAACATGAGTGGAATCACTGAAAGGGAGGGTAGTCTTGACACAAAGCAGAAGAAGGGTGAGTGTTAAAGGCCACTTGATTTTGTTCATTCTAGCAGAAGCCAAAGTGGGTCGGTGTTAATATCTGGGAACCAGACTCCTCCTCTGGTGAGTCTTGCACCTGGGAAGGTGATGGCAAAGGACATTGGAAACTGTGGTGCAAGTTAGTAAAGCAACTAAACAAACACAGAGGTGAAAAATGTGCCATGGCCTATGCCAGAACTTCACATGCATTGTGTAATTTAAAACCCACACCATTCCTGTAAAATGTTTATCCTTATAATCATGTATTTATTGATAAGTAAATACAAAGCAGTTATATAATGTGGTTAAGTGCATGACCTGTTCATTTTTGGGTCAGGATTAGAAGTCCATTTGAAGTCAGACCCAAAGCTCTTAGTTACAAAAATTTGGTAATTCTCTAACCAATATTTGAAATTACTACTAAAGTTACTTTTTAAATTTATTTCGTTTATTATTCCCAACTATGACTTTCAATACTGTCAGAAAAGTGTATATTCAGCTTGGGCCTCTGTCAAAAGTGATAGCTGAAACCTAAAACCTAAACAAAAAACATATGTATGTATGTATGTATGTATGTATGTATGTATGTATGTATGTATGTATCTATCTATCTATCTATCTAAAGATAGATAGATATAAAAGTAGTGATATCTCTTAAGACTGACTTCTGTAAACTGCTTCTTGCTGCCTAAAGCATGATCCATCTCTATTTTCCTCTACCAGGCTGACTTCCTATCAGGCTCACAGTAGAAGCTTGAGTAGTGATTTTTGAGCTAAATGAAATTCAGAATTTAGATTCTCTGGAGACCTACTTGCTCACTCACTGTGCTAAGATTTGAGATGTTCTGGATCATTTGTGTTGACAGCCTCTTGATTTGCACTTCTCAGGTCCAGGGTTGGTTATCTTCTTTTAAATGTTCTCAGATTGTTAGTGGTCCTTTTTTTTTTTTTTAATACTCTAGGGAACAACATGTTGTTTGTTTGTAAGGGTCCTCCACATGAATCAGGGTGATACTGTGGGGAGTTTATAATTAAGATTTGGTTAAGGTTAAAGCATTTGATACTATTTCCATTCCATTCAAAATATAATATTTTATATCTCTAAGAGAGTTCCTTATTAATATCAAGTGCTTAGTTTTTGTATCATTTTTCCCATTACAGGGTAATGCTCTGAATTAATTCTGCAAATTGAGCTATAAATAGAAGAAAATTTACTCTGAAGTGACCCGTATTTTAAAAGAAAGGATTTAAATATCTTCTCTTTTGGAAATAACAGCTTTTCTTTTAACTCCCAAGGGAATAGTTTATCATATTTATGATGAGAGAAGTAGTTACCTAATATAAACCCTCTGGCTTTAAAATGTTAGTAGGAAATGGTATGATTTTAACTAACTGTGAATTAATTGAGAAGATAAATATGTTTGCTGCTAATCCCAATAAGCTTGGCGGGAGGTTAACCTATTTTGTGTGGCCATCTGTGGACTCCTGTGAGGGGAACAGGATGCGCCCTTCATTTTGACAGGGTATACCTTTGTCAAGCTTCCTCCCTTCCATGGTTGGCACTGCAATCCATTTTCAAGTGTAACTGTCTGTTTTCTAAAATCTTCC
The DNA here is from genome assembly GCA_004024945.1 of Uropsilus gracilis. Classification (NCBI taxonomy): domain Eukaryota; kingdom Metazoa; phylum Chordata; class Mammalia; order Eulipotyphla; family Talpidae; genus Uropsilus; species Uropsilus gracilis. The sequence continues at coordinate 68,801 of PVHY01002203.1, read as the reverse complement.
ATGTAAACACATCCAAACTATGACCCAAACAACTAATCACATTGTATAATAATCTTAATTTTTTAACTTCTCAAAAAGAGGAAAACTCTAATAGAATTATGTTATCCCTCATAATGACAATTAATGTTTATATTATTTTCTTAAATATGACAAGACTTATGGATAGTTTGTGAAAATGAGAATTATTTTAATTTCATATAATATTTGCTTATATTTCCTAATTTTTTAGAGATTGCCTATTTCTAAATTAATTAGAGAATACTGACTTCCAATCATTGTGAAAAAGTGAATACTTACTATAATAACTGGGGTTCTATGAAGTATATATTTACATATATATGATGTATACATAGCTGTAATATATGAATTATATACAAACTATATTCAAGCTATATTAGTTGTGAATTTAATTGTGTTCTCTGTAATATACGAATATAGTTCTATACAAATAGTTCCATAGTCCTATACGAATATAGTTTTATACAAACTATATTCTATATTTGTATAGTAAAGATAGTATAATTAAGTTCCCAATTAAAACATAACAATTTAAAAAATAGTTTTAAAAGAATTTGAAGATAATTTTAATATTTGAAGGAAATTTTAATAAGAAGAAAATTGAAAGCCTTCAAAAAATTGCTTTTGGAAAATATTTCCTCTCCAAGAGAAAATAGTTTATAAAATATGTGGTTCTTTCTGTGGTAGAAACTCAAAAAATATGTGATAATTAGAAAAACAAGGAAAGCTTTAATAAATGTTAGTCTTTATCCTGTATCATTTTGAAAGAACATGTCTGAGAACTCTGAACTAGCAATATTGATTTAATATTTTGTTTTTCAAGAGAAAATGGAAAGAGCAAATGTAAAGCTCTCTTGGATCCCATAGGGAAGCCTGCTGACCATTCAGTGAGCAGGCTGTTGTCAGACTTTGAGGGGCAGCAGCGGGAACCCAGAGAGAAAGGTATGAGTACAATCTGGCAAGTAAACTGACCCACACTGCAAAAGAGCACACAATTCTATAAGCTGAATATTTACACAAACTCAGTGAGCTACAGTTTAGGCAACTGGTTCTGAAACTGTGCACCTCCCCCACTCTTGGGTTGTGGCAGTTGGCCCTGGCCCCTGTGGAACCCCCCTTGGGGGTGTGTAGCAGTTAAAATTGGGGGAGGAAGCAGCAGGAGGAGGATTTGCAGGAGAAGGAGAGAGAGGAGGAGTGGGACCACATGAAGGTGAGAGCTCAGAGGTTTTGGCACCTGGAGAAGGACGCAGGAGCAGAACCTTCCAGGGATCTTCGAGCATAGGGCCCTAAAGGGAGAAGCCGTGTGAGGGTGAAGGAGAGGTGACCTGGAAGAAGTGCTGATCCAACTTGCAACCTGGAGAGACCCTCGAGTGCCTACCTATGAGGTTTGGAGAGGCAAAGGGACATCATTTGGACTCTGTTTAGGACTGTCCGGCTAAAGGGTAACTGGAGTAAGGTAACTGGCCATTTGTGGCTTTAAAAAGAAACTTTTCCTTTTCTTGGCTAACTTTCCTTGTTAATAGTTTTCTTGGTTAACTTTTCTTGTTAATAAAATCCCTTGTTAAACTGCATTTTGAGAAGCAACTGCTACGTGTGGGTGATATGGACCTGTGGTTTGTTAGTTGGAGGCTTTTGCCACCCCTTTTCTTTGGACCCAATTTCAGTTGGCGACCGTGGCAGGACAAGGACAAATCATCCATGGTTTACCAGCCCAAGGATAATTTACTTTAGTTAGTCACCTTATAGCGGAAAGCAGTTGTAAGACGTTGGTTTAAAATATTTTGGAATATATATATAGTCCATATATATACATATATATAATATATACATATATAATATATACATATATATACATATTATATATAATATATATAATATATACATATAATATATATACATATTATATATAATATATACATACACACATATGTATATATTATATATATATATTATATATAATATGTAAGAGGTATATATATGTATATATATGTATATATACATATATATGTATGTATATATATATTCATATATATAATTCCATATATATTCCTATATATACATATATATGTATGTATATATATATTCATATATATACACATATATATGTATATATAGGAATATATATGGAATTATATATAGAGAGAGCTATGGGTTTGACAATTAGTTTAAATAATTCACCTTCACCCTCTGAGGGATCTGTTTTCTCAAATGTAATGGTGTGGTTTACACAAATTGTAAAGTTCAGTATTGACTAAATGTCCTTATCGTTGGGTATTTCATGAATATATGGTGATAATTTGTATGTGAACCTTGGATTTATGCTCTTAGGTGCTTTACTGGCTATATTGGTGTATACATTGTTTGTTACAAAGGGAAGTAGCAAATCTACTACAGAGGGGCAATTGCAGATAAACCAGCTAAAAAAGGCAATACAGGAGATTAGTTTACTGATGCAAAAGGAGATGCAAGAAATCTATTTAATGATACAAAAAATAGAAAGTCAATCATCTTCTTATCAGACAGTAGTGATAGAGGGGTATAGGTTGAGGCAGACCATTTCCTGATGGCAGCATTGAGTCCATCAGTGCAGGATCGTTCCTGTGATGCTACCGCACCTACTGAGGAAAGCATGAAGGCTCCACAAGCCTCATCACCTCTTAGCTTTAAAACTTCACCATCTTGTATCAGACTAGGCAAAGCATTTAGAGCAGGACAATACCCCCTTCATCAGCTCCCAGTGGGAAGACTAAAGGAACAGGGCCAGCGAGCCAGATATTATTGGTTACATAACCCCTTTTCCCCAGAGGATCTTAAACTGGAAAATGTCTGTTCCATCATACCGGCAGGACCCTGACCCAGATTTGTTTGGTTCAATTTTTGCATCCCATCGGCCTAGCTGGGCAGATATCCAATCTCTGTTAGACACATTACTGACAAGTGATAAGTGAAGAATGATTTTACGGAAAACTAGAAAAAAGGCTGGCCATCTCCATGTGGAAAATGGAGACAAAATATGGCCAGAGGAGGTTGTACCTTCTACAGAACCTAACTGTGACCCAAAGAGCAGGGGCTTGACGATGTTAAGACATTATCAAAACTGTTTGCTAGTGGGACTAAGACAGTCCCAAAGCAAAGTAGCTGTGGAAAAGTCTAAAAGGTGCATCAAAGAGCTAATGAGAACCCTTCAGAGTTCTTAGAATAATGCAGGCCTTTCGCCATCACATGGACATAAATCCTGAAGCTCCAGAAAATTCAAATTTAGCGAGCATGATATTTGTTGCTCAGAGTGCTCCTAATATAAGGAGAGAGCTAAAACATATTGAAAATGAATTGGGAATGTCTACCTACCAACTGGTAGATGCAGCCTTTAGAATATATAACAGGTGACAAGAGAGTATTGAGCATCCTATGGCATTCGAGAGAAGGGAAGTCAGACCAAGATTCAGAAATAGACACAATAGGCCTCCTCATGACCTTTTTTTTTTTTTCTTTTTTACTAACTGTTTTCCTTTTAATTTATGTGTCTCCATTGGCATTGTTTTACATTTTGACTTTGGTTCAGTTAAAATGAAAATGACAAAAATAATCTGCTAACATTGATTCTAATAAGTATATATTTGCACTCAATTTAATGATGTTTTAGACCTAAAGTATAGGCACTACAGATAGGCTGCCTATTGTGACCTCATCATCATTATGGCATCATCATCAGTATCTTCACCTTTGACACCTATCGTGTTTCTTGGATTAGCAATTAGAAAGCCAAAATTTCCAGTTATGTGAAATAAAACCAGAGTTTCTTACAAGCGATAACCCCTCAATTCTCTGTGCTGAGACAAGAGTCTTCTGATTAGTTCCCAGTTGTGTAATCTCAGTATTAAGTATTCAAAATATAATATAAAATTCCATCACATGTGGAGGATCCTAAGATAACTGGCTCATAAGACCAGAAGATTATTTCTTAAAGGGCTGAGTCATGATAAAGAAATGTAAATTACTATTTCAGTTGTTACAGCAGTGACATGTTACTCCACATTTTTTCATTATTAGATAAAATGTTACTATTAATCCACGGAAATATTAACATTGTAGACATTTGACACCCTGTCTTAAGAAAAAAAATAGCACATGGTTAAATTTAACTCAAGATTTTATTCAGGATCTGCTAAGACCAGCTGTCACACAATGTCTGGCAAAGTTGTAAAGCTCTTATTAGCATACACATTCACAGATATTAAGGATTCCCTCCACTTTATACAATGGATGTTACAGTTTTAATGCAACATCTGTGTCAGCCTGAGTGTGTTATGACTTTTAATCCTTGAGTCAATAAATGTATAGATACACTTCTTTTATGGAGTGAAACCCATGATCATTTTGATTTCATATAAATATTGAATCTTTGAATATATTTTATTGTTTCCAATGTGATTTGATATGCCAATGGAAAATGAATGTATGCAATTTTAAGATCGTTTTAAATTTATACAATATGTAACTGAGTATTAAGCTAAAGAATCTTGATATATTTTCAATTATGACTGCCAAACTTAAAGATAAACTGTAGGATCATCAATAGTACGATTTGACAGTAGTAGGATTTGACATAGAAGGTGAAATAATGTTCTTAGTTAAATAAAATTCCAAAGCAAATGCTAGGAAAATAAAATTCCAGCTCCAACAATCTTATTTTATTATTCAATAGCTGAAATCTGTGAACTACATTGAAAGAGAACGATTGCCTTTCTGTCTGTGTAGAATTTTGCAGATTAATTTGTTTTCCTTTTTGAGTTATATTTATTTGATTTTAGCTTTTAACCTATAAAAAAATTACATCTCCAAAGGAAGTTGCACAGATAATGTAGAGAAGATCATTGTATTCATTTCCCCCCAGTCTTCACATCTTTCACAATTATAATATCGAAACAAAACTAAACAAAAAACACCAGTACAAAGTTTGTGTGTAATTATGAAATTTAGTCACATGTGTATACATGTGTAACCAATAATGCAATTGAAATCAAGGGCTATTCTATGCCATAAAAAGCTCAGTTTTATTATGTAACCTATAATGCCATTTCTCACTGTCAGCAATCTCATTGTATTTTCCATCTCTCTGAGTTTCCCATATCAAGAATATTTTGAAAATGGAAATACACAAATTTTCAGACTGTTTTTTCCTAAACAAAATAATATCTCACTATTCATCCAAGTTGTATCAATAAACTTGTATTAATAAAGTTGTATTCCATAGTATAGATGTGTCAATTATTTTTAATTTATCACTTAATCAGACATATTTTGGTGTAGCAGTTTTTTATTTATACATTTTATTGAGGCAACAATGGTTTACAATGTTTATTATTAGAGGTACAGAATTTCCCCCATAAAGATTATTATCACACCACAAACCAACAAAATGCCTAATTCTCCACCAGAGTCCACTGTGAGCCTTCTCCACTTTGCTCTCTCTCTTCTCCCTACTGTCTTTCTGGTAGTCTCAGTCAAACAGACAAATATCTAGGACTTGATATTGGTTTAATTTTATTTGATACACTGTTTTCTTTCTCTATATTCCACGTGTGTGAAATGTCCTATATTAGCTTAGCTTACTTTTCAACCATGTTGAAAAGATGGCAAGAGCTTATCATATCATCTCTCAGTATTATTGTAGCATGCATATATACCATGTTTTACTTATAAACTCATTTGTTTTGGGGTACGTAGTTTGGTTCCATAGCTTGGCTATTGCAAATAGTGCTGCAATGAATACAGGAATGCATGTTTCCTCTCCAATTAGAGTCTTTGGGTGAACACCTAGAAGTGGTATTGCTAGATGATATTGTAGACTCATTATTAATATTTTTAGAAATCTTTATACTATTTTCCATAGAGTTTGTACCAGCCTTCATTTCCACCAGTGATGTGTGATGATTCTTTTTCTTGCAAACCCTCTCAAACACTTATTGTTTATGGTCTTTTTGCTATGGACCATTCTCACAGTTTGAGTTGTTACCTCGTGGCTTGATTTGCATTTCCCTGGTATAAGTGATGAAGATTTTTTCATGTACCTGTTGGTGATCTTATGTCTCCTTTGGAGATGTAGCTGTTTAATTCTTCCGCCCCCCCTTTTTTTTTTGATTGGGTTACTTGTTTTCTTTATGTTGAATTGTGTAAGTCTTGTACAGACCTTGAATATTAATCCTTTGTCAGATATAAAGTGTGCTGATATATTTTTTTCTATTTGGTAGGTTGTCTTTCTTTTAGAAAGCTTTCTCTGCTGTGCAGAAGCCTTTAATTTGGTATAGCTTCAACAGTTTAAATTCTCTTTTGTTTTCCTTGCTGTTTGAGACAAATTTATAGAGATATCTCTAAAGTTCGTGCATTTTACTAATGTTTTATTCTATGTGCTTCAAATTTTGGGGTATTATTAATAAGCTTGCTGTGAACAATTATGTACAAATATCTGTGTGGACAACTTTTCATTTCTCTGTATTAAGAACTTGGGTCACAGAGAAAGTATATAGTTAGTCTTTTAAGAAATTGTCAAATGTTTTCCAAAGGTTATTACAATGTATTTGTATCCAATAGAGATGTATGAGATTCAGTTTACTTTTGCATCCTTAGTGTCATTCAATATCGTAATTGTTTCATTTTAAATTTTAGCTATTCTGTAGGTCTATAGTGATATCACGACACTGTTGCAACTTACATTTCATGGGTTGTTTTGTCCACAAACATATGTGCTCGATTGTTATTCTAATATACCTTATAGTGGAATGATTCTTCATGCCTTTGCCCATTTTTTAATTTGGAATGTTGTCATTTTCTCTAGATTTTGAGACTATATAGTCTACATATGATTTTCTGTGGCATTTTGAGAGTTCTTTATATAGTTTATATAGAAGTCTTATTGTCAGGTATGGGTTTAAACATATTTTCTTTCAGGATGTATCTTATCTTTGTATATTCTTAACAGGATTATTGTCAAATATATTTTGATGAAGTCTCATTTATCAGTTTTCTTTTATTTTTCTATATATATAATTCACTTGTTTTATCTATCTTGTGCTTTGTGCTGACTTTGTCTAGTTTGAAGTCAAGGTAATGCCAGGCTTATTGATTTAGTATACTAGTTTGTTATACTTCTAACTAGTTTGCTATCCTTCACTTTGTCTGCCATAATATAACCTGATATTCCTCATATTAGTAATGTTGCTCCTCTCATTATACTTCCTATGAGCTCAGCTATTATATTAAACTTTTAAAGAGTGTTAACTTTTAAAAAAATATTCTTTACTTATTTACAGGTGTTTTCATAAACTATTCTGTAATGCTATCTTAGTAACACATTTTGGAGTGAGACTGGCTAAGTACATCTAAGATCATCAACAATTATTATCCTATGCAGTGCATCCCTGCTGGATGCATTATACAACATTCTATATCATAATAATACGAGTCTATAATTCTCTTAATTATTCTGTCACATTTTCAAGTCACAGTAAAAAACACAATATCTTCTCAATAAATGCATCTTTTTTCTCTACACAACAGAAAGCAACATTTTTAAAAACAGTTTATGTGCAATGCTGCAGTATATTTAACCAATGTTTTAATTTATAAAACTGCAGGCTATTTTCAACTTCTCACTATCTTTATGTAAAGATCTCAAGCATTTCTGATGAACAGTGATTTTACCGCTATCTCTTTACAGTCCTTTAAACATATGTTAGGGATACACTATCGTGCAAAATAATATTTTTAAAATTACTATTAATAATCATAGTAATTATAGTGATTCAGAACTTAGTTGTGTGGAATTGCAATGAAAGGCATTTTAGTATAAATATACTCATATTCTAAAATTAACTTGTTTTATATCCTAGACAATAGAAATCAAGACTTTTAAAATGCATGTTAACTTATATACCATTTATTTATTGTACTATTTGTGTTAAAAATAACCCATATAATTCTTCTTTTAGAAAAATTAAATACAGGCTGGCAACTTTGTCTGTTGTTTTGTTCTTATGTGAATTCAAACCATTGAGTCATAAACTCCTGAAGAACTGTGACTATAATAGAATGCTGCCAGCTAGATTTGCTATAATTAAGCTTTAAATAATAACAATGATAAAGTAAAATAATAGGTTCCATGTGCATCTTGAGTTTTAAGGAAACTTTAACTTTCAATGCTAGATGATAAACACTTTTATTATTCTCAATGAGTTAGATTAATAAGAAATTTTGTAACACATTGTAAACCTTTAGATTTTTGTCTTAGTAAGATAAGGTTTAAGTTTCACAGCAGAAATTGTGAATATCTAACCAGGGCAATAGTTATATATATATATATGGATATATATCCATACATATGGATATATATCCATATATATATATGGCAATAGTAAGTAATCATTACTGCTTTCTTGTAAAAAAAAAAAAAAGGAAAAATTCAAATCCTGTTTTGTTTTCTCCCTGGAGCAGATTCCATCATCAGGTTTCTGTGGTAATTGAAAGTACCAGTAAATTTTAAGATTCAAACCACAAAGTCAAATTAAAAAATTAAAGTAACGAGTTCATTCAATCAAAACTTTTCCATTGAGGTATGTTTAAGCTATTTATTTTTTTCATTTTAGTTGAGCGTAAGAAATTTTTCAGAGTTGTATTATAATAGATTTCTGAATAACTGCTTAATTTTCTTATTTTGTTATTGGAAAAAGAAACTTAGGTGTCATAAGTAAGCTCACAATAAAATCTAAGAATGTGGAGACTTAAAAGGATATGTCAGACACAACAGACCCAACTCAACTGGGATACTGATTTTACTATTATAAACTTTCAAATTAAGAATGGAATATTAGCAAATCCCATCCAATTATCTTAAAAATACAACACAATCAGATAGATTTTAGCTATTGTTAACATGTGAATTGTATTCCTCCCAAATTCAAATATTGAGGCCCTCAGCTCCAAGTGATGGTATTTGGGATGAGGTTTTTAGAGAAATAATTGAGGCTAATATGAAGTCCTACAGTGCAGGCCTACTCTGATGATATTTGTGTCCTTCTACCAGGAAGAGCTGGTTCTATGTACACTCTCAGAGGACCTGCCAAGTGAGAACACATGACCATCTATCTGCAAGCCAAGAAGAGTGTGCTCATCAGAACCTAATTTAAATGGCACTTGATCATGGATGGATCAGCCCCTCGGGCTTTGTGAAAATAAATATGTGTTGTTTAAACCACCCAATCTGAATTTTTTTCAAGGTAACGTGGGCCAAGAAATATAGTTAAAAATGCAGGAATGTTAGAAAATATATACAAATGACTCAAACAGAGGAATGCATACTGTGATAAATCAATAAAAAAGGGTTCTGACAGTTCATAATTTATTTGTGATAATAAATATTAGGAAAATAGGAATAATAGATTTTTAAAATATGTTCACAGTTATATACTAGAAACTTTCAGCAAATGTGTCCCTGTTGGAGATAAAAGATGTCTTTAACTTTGGGGAAAAAGAACAATCATTATCTCTGCCATTGGTTAACAGAGAATGTGAGATCTAGTCATGTAATAAGTTAAAGACAAACTAAACAAACAAAAAACAAAACAAAATAAAATGCAATCATAAGAGCTACAGGCATCAGAATGAGAGAGATAAAACTCTCATTTTTGGCAAGTGAAATCATCCTCTACTTTAAAAAGTGAAAAGAATCAACAAAAAAGATAACTCAGCAAGGTTCAACACTATCAGATTGACTTATAAGATTCAAAAGCATTGACATTCATACTAAAAAGTAATGCCACTTATGGATTGATGAGTATCATGCATGCAGTAGCTAGTCTACGATAAATATAAGAAGCTATACACAGTAGTATATAAAAATAATTCAAATATGGGGACTAATCTAGTAATTATTTAGACAATATCTAAGGTAAAACAAAATTAAGGCTCAAGCAAATAAATATACATGTAGATAATATACAACTCTTAGATGAGATGATTTAAAATTGTGTTTGTTTATACTTCTCTCTAAATTAACTAATTGAATCAATAAAATAGGTTGGGGTCATGTATGTAAAGAGAAAATTTTTCTAGGAAGGGAAAAGTTCTGTATGTCATAAAATATTTTTTTAATGAGAATACTAGTAGTGTTTTTCAAGATAAACCAACCTCTGTTGGAATTCTTTAAAATTCCTTAAGACTCTTAGAAGTCATTTTGCTTAGCTACCAAGGTGTACAAAGACCACTTTATATTTTTCAAAGGGTGTTATATAGGTTCTTATGAACATATGCTTGACAGTCATCGATAGCAGACCTTGGTATCCTAATTGGGGGGGAGGGGTGGAGATGCAAATAGGATCTGGTAAGTAGAAACCCAGGATCTTGCTAAACATGAATGGGACAACCCCCCCCCCCCATAACATAGACTTATCAGTCCCAAATATCAACACACAGAGGCCAAGAAATCCTGATTTTCACTCATTTTTTTTCCCCATATCTTAGCATAAGCAACCAAAAGAATCCAACTGACTTTTCATCACTGGCATATAAATCATTTTTGCAAAAGTACATAAAGAAAATTTCCAATTTCCAAGTTATTGCAGATTTAATTGCTCTAATTCTATATATAGTGGAATGTTACTATATCTATATGTATATAAATGAACTGATACATTTTCAATCCACTTTAGCAGTTTCCTTACCATGTTTTCTATTTCCATGACTATTTTAAGATTTTCTTCAAGTAGCATTACACTTTCAAATACCCATTTCTGTAACAGAGTTTAAAACCCACTTAAAATGTCCCAAACAATGGCTCAAAAGCTCACTTATTTCCTGCAACCTGAATGAGTTTACATGTGAATTCATTTAATTCACAATGGAACCAGATTCTCTTAAGCATTTCCTTCGATAACCTCAATTATATGCCTTATAATTCTTAAAATTCATAATCTCATATAATTCATTAGGTTTGCTCAGGTGACAAATTGTGTAAAGAAAGCTTCAACAGTGCAAGCTTTGATATGCAAATATTTTACATATATTATTTTGCTACACTTGTTATTGTCCCATTGGTCAAAGCAAATCTGATTCAAGGGTTAAAAAATGATACATTTATTTTTTTTAACTAAGCATGAATAGAGCAAGAAGAATACGTCGACTTTTTTCAATTTTTCTGTAATCACAAAATTCTACTAATCCATATACATTAAAAAAAAATCTTCCTAATGTCTATGATGGGATCTACATGTAGATCTTTATGCATCATGCTTATGTTAATAGGAAGGATTTCAGTGTATTCATTTTTAACTGTGTGGAAAAAATATTCAAAACACATGTCATGAATTGATGAGTTGCAAGGTAGCAAGGAGTAGCGGGTGAGATATACAGCTAACAATATTAATGTTTCCAAAAACACAGGACTGAATGAAAATCATAGAAAAAAAAATCTGTATCATGTTACTGTCTATATAAGTCAGGAGCAGACACACAATTTTAAAAACAAAAGGGGATAAATCAAACACAGTGGTATCTGTCATGGTCGAACTACACAGGAAAAGGAACCAGTTTCCAAGAGAGAGTAAGAAAGATAGCTTTTAGGGAGCTCTTACTAAAAGCTCTGTTTTCTGCATAGTTTGGCACCTTCTTAGGCTTACTTCCTTTTACTTGCACTTATCACACCTTATTCTCTTTCACTGGAAATTCTTCAGGTATGGAAATTACTGCGCCAGAGGTGGAGGTGGAGTAATTTCCACCAGAGGTGGAGTAAACTCCTTTTTCTTCAGAATCACAGATCTTATTCACAGATGTCACTTCTGTGAAGCCTTCCTAGACTCTCAGGTTAGGCCTCTGATACTCAGAGCACCCTGAATATCTTCTTCAAAGCACTAGCCTACTAGAGTAGAGCTATTTTATTTGTCATCATTTTATTTCTCTCATAGAGTGCATTCTCTGATGGAATGGAGGGGCTTGAAAGTATCTAATTAAAAGAATGGAGAAATGCATCGTCAATCAACACTGAATGACATACTGTCTCTGTCTCTCTTTTTCTCATATTTATACATATAGGCACACAGGCACACCTAGAATATTTGTGCAGTTTCAGCTTTTCTTAATATTATCTTCACTGTTTGCCTACTTAACTATGATTATATTTTCTCTCCCTTATCAGCCTAAATGTTACTCCCTCAAGAATAAATAAACTAGCTTTTCAGATACAAGAGTTTTATATATGCTGTATTTCTCTTTTCCACCACATAGTACAATTGCAATTAAATATTTCTAGATATATGCATTAGATTTTATTTGTTATATATGATGCTATACAGTGTTTGCACATGCATGCACTTCCATCTCCCACCTCCCCCCACATACACAGAATTGCTACTTGAAAGACTTTGGCATCTAATTATTTGATCATTCATTTATATGTTTTAGATCCTGTGTAAGGATATTATTTTCAACATTCCATTGATTTGGGGGAACATGTGACAACTTTTCATTTTGCACAATAATAGCCTTCCTCACTCTGTCTTTGAGGAAAACACTAAGACCACTTTAATTTTGAATATGTATGCCTGATAATTGATTTTCAATATCTTTGTTAATATTATTAGTCTCCACTTTCTCTAAGCCTGAGATCTGTAAGGAGAAATAATTTGCCCAGGTGACTGAGAAAAAATTCTTTGTGTAATGATGGGGTGATTTGAGAAATGTACTGTGCTCTATTTATTCTTTGGTCTGGGGCATAGTGCTTATCCTTGCTGTGATTTGGGGCTATTAAGAAGGAAAACTATGTGGAAACAGGAGGCAAATGCTAGGACAAGCTTACTATGAGCATATTTAGAAAGTGTTCAAATGTGTAGCTGTACATCGCCCTGAGGAGCTTCTGCAGGGTTGAGGCAATGAAGGAACCCATGTGGTGACTCAGTCTGATGGTAACAGCTGTGGAAAAGGAGAACAGGGTGTTATGTGCTCTTCAGCTGGCTTGGTTATTAGCAACCCGAGTCTTAGGGATTCTTGGGAGTTAAATCATAAAGATTAGATTTCTTGTAATTTGTGAAAAAGAAACTCAGTTATAACTTGAATAATAAGGCAAGATGAGTGAATGGGATTAGTTATTTGTTTAATGTGTGTCCTTCCAACTAGTTTCAAACTCTAATAAGCAGTGTCTGTATTAGACATTGCCATGTTCAGGAATATCTCCCAGGAATGACAGGAGCCTTCTTCAGAGGTCTGTCTCATGGGTCGGTTATATTTGCAACAGCTGTATAGGCTCTTTGAAATCTCAGTTTTAAATCTCTTCTACAATCTCTAATTTTACATATAGTGGCCAGCTAGGTGAACAAAGTGATTAGTGAACACATGTGAATGAGTAAAATGAATAAAAGTACATCCCTGAACAAACAATGTCAAGAAAAATGTCTCAGGAAGATAAACATGAACACAAAGGCGAATCCAACATGGTAGACAGAGAGAGCACGGAAATGGATAAAGATAAAGACCCACAATGAAATACTGAGCAAATATTAAAGAATGAAAGTTTACCATTTGAAACTACATGGGTGGACTCTGAGGACATTATACTAAGTCAAATCAGTATGGTAGTATAATTTCACTTAACTGTGAAATCGAAGCAAAATCAACGAACAAATCTCATAGATACAGAGAATAAGTGATTACCATAGCAGAGAAGGAGATTGGGTGTAGGCAAAAGGTGAAGAGATCAAGAGTTACAAATCTTCATTTCCAAAATAAATGTCATGGCGATTTAGTTTACAGCAGGGGTTCATAGATAATAAGACTTTATTGCAAAATCAGAAAATTGCTAAAAATAGATGGAAAATAAATTTATTTGTAGTGATCATTTGCAGAGAACATTATATATAAATGCTGCATGTATATTAATGATACTTCAATTAAAAAGTACACTCACACAAAACCTGGATGCAATAATAGTGTCAAATGTGAAACTTAGAGGTAGAATTTGAGCTTTTGATAAATGACGTTCTCTATTGTTGATGGCATTTACAAAGTAGAGAATGTTATCCATCAAGTTAGTTTACTACAGAATACTGCAATCTTGGTTTCTGATTTAACCTAGTCTTCCACACATTTACATAGTAACAAGCTGGCATTTAAATATAACTTCTTCATACAAGTCAGTTTCATGGTGACATAAACCATTTCCTAGCCTAGATGCTTCTTTAATGTTGCTTTAAAATATTTTCCTGATTAGACTTTCATGCTTCGGTGTACATGGGAATTCAGAATAAATACTTTTACAATGTTAAATGAGAACATAGGCAGATATGTCCAATCTATTAATAGTTACATATATATCAGTGATTCCAAATGCTATTATAGAATATTTATTTTTGTACTTTACCTGTATCATAAATGTTTTAAGATTTCTTCTCAGTATACATTTTCTCTGCTTCTATTCAAACCCAGAATAATTTTTTTCTAAGATTAAGGGAAATCTATTGTCATTTTAAAGGTAAGTAAATGTGAAAATTATATATATATATAGTACTATATATATGTGTATATATATATATATATATATATATATATATATATTACACACACATATAAAGCCACCCCAAAGAGATAGTCTATTGTAACATTTTTTCCCTTATATATCTAAAGGGCTTCCTCTGAAAAGTTCAATCTACAGATTACACCAGATAACCTTAAAAATTATCTTAGTAAAACATAAGAACAAAATTTTTCTTTTTTCCCCCTAGAGTCTATGTCAGTTTAAGACTAAAATATCCTCTTTTATAGCCACAGTACTTTAAATTTTCCAGTACTATCTGCATTTATATAATTCTCATCCATACTATATCAAATCATCTTGACAAATGTTTCAGAATATCTACCTTTGTTGTGTTTGTGAATGTGTGTGTGTGGCAGAGAAAACTGAGTGGTTACATGAGAATGTTTCTGTGTTATATACATGTCTAGAACTTGCAGTATTCAATGATACTAAAGATCATGGGGCTTTGAAAACACAAGCCAAATAAGAATCCAAGTAGGTCAGAAAAGATTAGTCAACTCTCTTTTCATTACTTCCATACTGTTTTACAACATTAATTATATTATTTTGCTTAATTTTGTTATTTGTTTGCACATGTATTTATTTTCTACATCACAGTATACCATAAGGTTCTTCACCACCTTGTCACCATGAACCATCATCTTAAGCTCTTGTGCCCATCCTTCCCCCTCCCTTAAGAGCAAACTATTTTCTTACATTTTTCTAAAAAAATAAGTGTAGAAAACTTCTGAGACTCTGATTATAAATCAATGAATCACTTTTTCAAATAGGAACTTTGAATTATTATACCCACGAATAAACATAGGGACTTTCAGTGATTATATTAGGAGGACTGATAATATTAGAAGGTGAGAAGAAAAAATATTAAAACCAGAAACAAATGGCATGGTGTTTATTAAAACTGAAAGCTGTAAAAGACCTTGGTGAAACAAGTTTTAATTGTCCTAAAAATGATCAAAAAGTGAAGTGCTTGAAGGGCACAACATTCCTTAGAGCATATCATGAATTACTACTGTAGTACATCTATGTGGAAATCATGGACAGAATTTTTGCAGGACAGAGACTGTTCTATCTAGCAGCCTAAAATAGGCTTAAGAACTAAATGCTAATGTTTCAAATATAAATGTATCATGACTAAAAAATTAAATGCATTTTATTTATTGACTTAATTTCTTTGTAAAGAAAGAAAACACAAAGATCATTTGAATCAATTGTCTACTATAGTTCAACTCAAGGACTAAAAGTTTCATTAAAATCAGTTTGGAAACTACTGTTTAATGGATTTTTTAATTAAGAAAAATGAAAATCCAACCAGAATAAAAATTATAAAATTATATTCTAGGTCTTATGAATCTTTATGTGGCATGATTGTCAAATAATTTTAAAAAAATGCAGAGATGATGGTCCTCTTTATAGACACATATAATTGACCATTCTAACTCTCACAAAACCCAGGTGGATTATGGCAGAGGTGAAATGAACTACTAGACACTGTTCCAATGCTCCCTCAAAATAAAATGTCACCACTATAACCTTTGCTTTAGGTTATCCCTTCTGGAGGGGTCAATTCTCACAGGCTGCTATTGATTCACTACAAAATTGCCAAAAAATTTGGTTCTTAGACAATCTGATTGCAATATAAATCATTCGAACCATATCTGGCAACATCTACTGAAATGAAAATGATTTGCTTACCTGGCAATCTCTTCATTGAAAGTACGCATAGAAGTAAGTCTATATGTACAAAAAGTGTATATTGAAAATACGTTTGCTACTTGCTTATTACTTTTAAAAACTGGAAGCAATCTGAATGTCCTTCAGATAATATTCTGAAGGCAGGTATAACTATGATATACTAGCAATTCCATTTATATGCAATTTGGGAAAAGTCAGTAATACAGTGCCTAGTAGCAAAGTAGTGCTTGTTTGAAGGAAGGTATGGGAAGTAGAATTTAACTGCAAAGAAGTCTAAGGGAATTTGGAGTTTAATGAAATGTTCTCTATTGTGTTCACTGGGCTCTTTCTATTATTGTGCACAATTATCACTCTTCGCCAAACTAGATACTCAAACTTGGTAAATTTCATTGTTAGTAAATTATATCTTAGTAAAATTGATTAAAAATGAAAGTGGTGGTGATGAATATATTCCAATGCGTAAAGTTTATTGACTTTAATCTTAATTAAGAGTAAAAACCAACTCTGGCATTACATTTAGAATGAATACTAACATTGTGTTCTGTTTCTGCATCTCAAGGCAAGGAATGTGAACCCAAGTATTTTATTTCCCTTAAAGTTTCTGAGGATAACAATAATTTCCCTTTTTTTCAAAAATTGTTTACTAGAAGAATAAGAAAGGGAAAATGTAAAGGGTGCGTTGCAAAAATCTATGCTTAAATTTAAAATACACATGTGGAAAACTTCACTGAGATATCTATAAAGTAATACATCAGGTATACCTCCACAATAGAAAAGGAAATGTTTAAAACAACAAAACAAAACAGGTGAGGACAGCAGGTTTGAGGGAACAATGGTGCTGTCCCCTGAGGCCTGAAGCATATGGTCAGAGATGCTCGTCCGTCCGGAGAGAAAGCTTGAGGTGATGGAGAGAAACTGAAATTGTGCCCAAGTTGCTTATCTGATATATTATGAAATGGATAAAGAATTGAAATTCACTCTTGGTTACATTAACTCCTGCAAGGGTTAAAGATCTTTTCATATGTTTATCATAATCCTATACAATCATTTTTTGCACTCTTCTATCTACCTTCTAATCTTTTATCTTGGGATTTTAATCCTCTTAATTTGTTGGTTTCTTTACATAAATTTTGGTTACTAATTTGTCATCCAGATATTATACTATTTCCTCCCAGGTTAGGTTTATTTGCTTGAGTCAATTTAAACTTTGTTGATGATTGTTTTTATCAATCTTACAGAAGTTATAATTTTTTTAGGCAAATGCATCATCAGTTTATTTTGTTTTATATATATGTATATATTAGAAATTATTTTCTATGACAGCTCCATAGATAACTATGTGCTATTTTATCCTTACATATTACATATTTATTGCTTCTGGTTTTATTATTTGGATTTTTAAAAGATAGTATAGTGTAGAGATTATTTTTCCATATAAAAACTTAGATGTCCTTAACATCTGGCCTTGTTAAATTATCATTTTTCCATCTATTTGAAATAGAATAAAAAAGAATATTTGTCATCTACTGATATAACCATCCTTAGCTCCCTTTCATTTAATTGATTATTTCTCCATATTTGCACCAATATTGCATTATTTCAATTTACTGCATATTAAATTTGCTTTGCTATTTGGTAGAAAATTAACTTTTATTTCTTTACAGAATGTATTATATTATTGTTAATTTCCCTTTTCTCACGAGTTTTAGATTCCACTTGTTCCTTACTAGATGTTGTAAATTTATCAGAAACTCATACATTTATGAATCAATTTTAAGAAAATTAAAAACCCTTATATATGTGATTTTTTGTTTAGAATCCCAATATATTTTCTTTTAAGTGAAGGAGGAAACATACTAATTAAGAGTCAGAACATATAAATTATCCAGAGAGAATTTTTGGGACATACTTCAAAATTCACTCTTAAAATTTCTCAAATAAAAGAAATAGCACAATTTATATTTTCGTATGTGGTTTGCTATCAGAAATTGCTGGTCTGAGATCCCCAAGGCATGAAAGCAGTGGAAAATTCAATGCAGATGGAGGGTGGAGATGAGTCACTCACCAGGGACTAGACTGACCTTTGATGACAGAGTTCTGGTCTTTTGCTGAGTGTATGTCAAGATTCCTTTTCCTATAATAACCTAACTACCTTCTGTCTGTTTTTAGAATAAGGGCACGCATAATTAAAACAATCTACTTCTAAATAGGTACAAAAGCAGATGTATCTCATAAATATAACAATTTTGTACTTGTGAAACGTAATTTTTAAGCAATATTTTAGGGGACATTATAGTTAAAGGTCATTGAACTATGATTAAATTTATTGCAATTATATGTGTTAGAATCACCTTTAAAGCTATTTGAAAATCATACCACATGGAATTCAAAACCCGAAAATGAACCTCATTTGATTCTTTTTGACAGGTGAACAGTCCAGAGCTCTAGACTCCAATAAAGAAAAGGTGACTAAATTATTGCAGAAATTCTGCATACTAGGTTAGAACTTTTTAATTAATAGACAAAGCTTGACCTTGACTTTCATATTGAGGGCTAAAACAAATATTAATACAAGGCAAAGAGTTTGTGAAAACAGACTTAAAAAGACACTGATGAATGTCTACCTCATTTTCATTTTTCATTTGGTTCCTACACTTAAACCTCTATTTTAGTTTTGATATTGTCTATTAACATTTTCTGTAAATATAAATATTGCAAAAGTGGGTGCTGATAATAATGGAAGAAATGCTGAAGGTGACTTTGGTGTTATTCTTTAGAAGTATTATGTTGCATCGATTTTTAAAATAATTTTTGAGAGGCAATGAATTATGTTGCTTATAGTTCCCATTATGTAGATATTAACCAGTTGTATAAAGAGACTATGGAAAACATACAATATGTATTTCAGTTGCACAAAGTAGTAGTTTCCAAACCTCGAATGTAAGAACACTTGTGGGAAAATTCTTTTTATAGACTTGTATAAGGTAACAATTTTGCTTTTCATAATTTTATGGTGAAAATACATATTATGAAAAACATATAGTTGCAACAACATAATATTTTAACTGACATATATAAATTTGTAGCATTTGTATACTTGAAAAAATTATTTAAGTCTATGAAATGTTACTCAAAAAGCCTACAAAAGATGGTTGAGTTTTTGGATGCATAACACTCTTTACATAAGCTCATGACTCCTAAGAATCAGAATCCTAGAGATTGGGACCCACTGATTTCCTGCTTTTCTTTTGCTTTCTGAATTTCATATTCCTCAAACTCTCCTGCTTTTAGTTAATTATCAGTAAGTCTGCATTTTTTTGGGGGGGGGATCTATTCAATATCTCTAGAATTGAGGTATAATTTTGTCAAAACAAGTTTAATGAAACTATATGAAACTGCTGAGTTAAAACACAAAATCTGAGCAGCCCACCCACAAAATCACACCTGGTGAAGTAGTTAACAGGGGTCAATTGACAACATCTGTTACCTAAGAAGGCACAGGAATTAAAGCATCATAAATGTTTACCAGCAATGTGTGAAAACAAAATCATCCATAAAAAAGCTTTTTCTACTTACATAAATGTGTGTTAGCCATAGATGAGCTCAGAATCTGACAGCTGGATAATTTTAATTTCTGAGTGGTTGATACCTTAGGGAAAACAGAATAAAAATTTTTAAAAGTTTTAATCAACTGAATGTTTCTTGCAGTTGCAGTCTTCTGAAAGTTAACTGACTAATTTTAACATGATTGAACTACACTATATGAGACATATATTTCCCTATATAATAAAAACATTTCAAGGATTCAAAAGTTATTTGCATATATGATATATTTCATTAAAGTACTATTAACTTAGTAGTATAATCTGATAGTAGATCAGCCACAGCAATAACCATTAGAAGGGGTCATAAAATAAAATGCATTGCACAAAATATGTACATAAGCATTATTTTATATAAAAAAGAAATAACCCCCAACTTCAGCATATATATATATATTTTAAACTGACAATAAAGAGATAGAAAATTAGATGTTAATTGGATATGTTACTGAGATATCACTATGTGCCCAGTACTAGTCAATTTTGATAGAACAATCATAACTAAGAACCTAACTGTTCAACTAAGAAAATCATTTTCTTTAGGGAAAATATTTAATATAATCATATGTCACATTCTAATAACAAGTAAAGTCAGAAGCAAGTTACAAATATTAACTTTAAATGGAATTTAGGCACTAGACGATGATGCTGGTAATGACTGTGATGATATAATTCTTCATGAAAGTAGCATGCAAATGGATGGCACCTTGGAGGATGTGTGGCTATTCACCAAGAAAAGAGGAACATAAAGCTCATTGTCAGAATTACAGGTAGAGAAAACCATGAACAGAACCATAAAAAATAATGACAAGATGCCTGATTTTAAAAAATATAAATTAGAAAAGTGGCAGGCCTAAAATCATCTTTCTCAATTAAGTTTCTGTTAGGGAAGCAGGAAGAATATGAGTGTTAGAGTAATAGATCTTACCCAATTGCTGTAAAATAAACTGGGAAAGTAAGAATGCAGAAGACTCTGGAAAATCAATACTACAGTCACAAACCAGCTGTGTAGAAACACTGGTATATTTGGACATGTCTGAGCTTGCAGGCTAATGAAGGAAGACTGGCAAATCCTACCAGAGCGGTTATGTGAGGCTGGTAGAAGGGGCTTTATAAATCTATTACATTTGGTTAGCTACTGGTACCATTCAGTAGGGTTAATAGTCAAAAAGGAGAACCAGTGATGGAATGGTTGAGACTAGACCAGGAAAAGAATAGTATTGGGTTTTCATACCAGCCTGTCTAACCAGGCTGACCTTCCGAAAGTTCTTAAGTATTCTTTACTTTTTAGCTGTGGTTTTGATTCTGCCTTCCACTTTTTATTTTTATTTTTTCAAAGTTATCTTCAGGCAAGCTAATGGAGAAAAATAAAATGAAGAAGAGTAATGGGAAATATGCTTCAACACGAACAAATGACAGTGTGCAAACTATCCTACTTTTCTAAAGTCTCTTGATTTTATGCAATATTTGGTGGAGTGTGAACATAGATATTGAGAACAGAAAAAGACAAGATGATAGATTTGTGTTAGGAAAGCAATTGCAGTCCGAGTTACAACTGGTTTTAAGAAGGATCAACTGGAAGTAAGATACATTTTGTAAAGATTTTTCAGTTCTCCAAGCAAGAGTGGCACATTTCTGAACTAAGACAATGACAACAGAGGAAGGGGGAACAAAAAACTCATTTGAGACATGCCAGAGGCTAAATTAACTGAACACATGTTTGGTTATTGGAGATAAAGGAGAGGAAGAACAGATGGAAATCCAGCATACTATTTAGCTTGAATGTTAGCAAGTACAGTGAGAAAAGTCAAAGAAAAGTTGCAGCAGACAAGTTAATCAGGCAAGGACAACTTTATATAAAATATTGCAATTAGGGAGAGATACTGATAGCAACTCCACAGTAATAAAAGGTGGGAGAATTTTGAAGAGCCACAAAGACCTACTGGAAAAATACTGAACATTGGAGGTGGGAGTTGATTACTGTGTTGAGGGGATCTACTTACAGTAGGTGTTTATTGAGTCAAGTTCCTACCCTCTGGCACAGACTGAAAAGTAGAGGCACTGGCTTTCTTGAGGGGTGGGTGCATAAGGGATGCTTTGAGAGATCTACATGCAGCAGGAGCAGAGATGGAGTTTAGAAATGCAAGTTTTCTGAAATGAAAACAAAGGAAAAGAGATGAGGAGTCTTCAGTCAGAAAGACACTTGTCAAAAATTTAGTCAAAGTGAGGGTAACTGTTAAGAACACCTTCCTTAAAAGTCAAATGTTTTTGCCTATTTTGTAAAGATGATGATAAGTTATTTATATCTAATTTGAATTTCTTTAAGAGTTTGAGCTTGAACTTAAACGTGATTACTGACTAAATATAGTGGCTTGAGCAAGTGGTATGCCGTACCTCTATGCCGTACCTCCATAAGAGCAGATATCCTAAACTCCAGAGCTTGTGATGGTGATATTGAAAAAGGGTCATTGATGTAACTAAGGGTATAAAGATATTATCAACCTGGGTTATTGGGTGGGTCCCAAATACAATGACAGGCATTCTTAGAAAATAAATAATAGGAAAAAAGAGAAGAATACAGAATGGAGAAATTGGAAGGGTCAAGGAGTGGAAGTTCTTCTAGAGCAATAAAGAAGTGCAGTTGTCTGGCACCTGACTTTCAGATTTCAGTCCATCAGACTGAAAGAAAAATAAACTTTCATTGATTCAGTCTACTAAGCTTATAATTATATGCAGTAACACACCTGAAAAATAAATACACTGGCAAAAAGAATTCACTTACATTTTTCATGTAACTTAACTAGATGTATAGAATAAATTCACCCATCTATTGGAAGTATACACAGGTCTTTCTAATAAATTTACATTAAAGGTATTACATTCAAATACTGATCAATTCACAGGCAGCAGTGTTGCCATGAATTGGATCTCTCTTTGTTCAATCATGCACAAAAAAATGAGTCATAAAAAATCTTCTAAGCTAATAAATATAGTTTTACTAGAGAGCTCTTCTAAAATGCTGATGATTTTTGTGCTAATTAGATAATTCTCCCTTTGAACTACCTAATTTTTATAGATTTCTCATTTATAGTTGTGAAAGATTAGGCATAACTGACTGATTTAACTGTACAGGTTTGTATCTATATTTTCCTAGATAATTTTTAATGCAATGTATTCATGTTACAGAGAAAACAATAGCTAATAACCAGAATACTTTTAAGTAAATGGTATACTTTCGACAAATATCCTATTAGATATAATATAGGAGCCATTTTATTGAATGCATTGTGGTCACATAAAAATTATTTTTTACTTTCTTCTTCTTTTACTTCCTTATATAAAAGAAGGGAAATTATTTTTGTGTATTGATTTTATATCCCATAACTTTGTTAAACTGATTAATTATACAAAATAGATGAGTGTATCAAGACAAGGTATATATATATATGCAAAAGAATACTACACAGCAGTCAAAAGGATAAATCTTCAAATTTATACGCTAAATACAAATGGGTCACATATATGTTTAATATAGAGAAACTAAACTAAGGGTCACAGGTTTAAAACCAACCCCTGAAAGCTGACCATAGAACCGAAATTTCCAGTGTGGGAGGAGTTTAAGAGGGATGACAAAATGAATGAAGGGCTATGGTGATGGACTATGCGTACAAGATGGAGGGTGAACTATGTGGAGATACCTGAGATGGAATCTTATATTTTCAAAAGACCAACAATAATATAAGTGAACATTATCTCAATAAAAACAGAATATCTTAATTTTTAAGAATAAAATACAAATTTATACAATAAAACAAGGACCATTACAATTATAGTATATTCACCTACATAATCAAGGAAAATCTACCCACCTCAAGTTCATTAATTTAACCATTATTGCAAAGACCTTTTCTTCATAAAAGGTAATGGATTCAACAGGTTTTAAGGATCAGAGTTTGAACTATTATCCTGTACTGATCAATTTAAATGACTTCAATATTCCACCATATCTTAACAAGTTAATATGTTTTTAATTAAGAAGTAAACACACCTCTAAAATGATATGTTTAAAATACAATTCCATCATACTTTTGAACATATTCTTTTTTCCTTAGAAGGGAACATCTTTTTTACTTAAGCTTATTAATTAAGTTCACTTGGGCAATGCTGAGATAGTGAGTCCCTTCTCAATTTTAATATGTATATTTTCCTTTACAATAATAATTTATGCTCTTATACTTGAAATCTTTTAGGGTTTAGTAGTTCAGATAAAAACAACTCATAATTTTATGTATTCATGTTGGTTCATTTTAATCTTGATTTTCATTTTTAGACAATATCTTGTTAAAAATATTCAAAGTAATGAGAACCTCAAAAGATGAAGTTTCCTAGTGAATGTAAAATCACTTCACCTTAAAATTCTGAATGCAAATAAATATAATTGCTTTATACTCCTCAGTGAATAATTTCAAGTATAATACTTTGGATAAAGGCTAAAAATATATACTTAATAACAGAAAGATAAAACAAAATCCTACTTAGGATTTTCCAGCATGGTTAACTCTTTTGGTTACTATTCACATTTAAAATTTAACTCCAATACTTAACCTAAGAATATGCTTACAAAATTGTTTCATAGGAAGTAAAGGTGTTTTTTTCTTCATAAAAGAAAGTGGAAACCAGTTCACCAGTTCCTGATGTCTACCAATGAAGGGTTTTGAATCAGGATAATAAAACAACTTTATAAAAATTATGCTCTTGACTCTAATCCAGATTTGTGGTTATGTAGGAATAAAGTTTAATTACTAGCTAAACAAAACTCTCAGTTCATCTCTTGCTTTTCATTATTACATATATATGTACATACATATATGTGTATGTGTATATGCATACATAACACCATGTTGTAAAGTATGAAAATAAAATAATAGCTTGAGTATCATGTAAAATATGATCAGAATGTTTTCATACATTCATATTTCCTTTGTCACCACTGAAAAATAATCTGGGTTGTTAATTATCGATTCTTAGGTCATTTTAATTTATAGGACAAACCACATTTAATCTCACTATTGTTATCATTAAAGTCCAAAACAAATTAATCTCTCTACCACTGTGATGACAATTGGCAGTTACAAGCATTCATTGTTGACAATGTATTTTGCTTAAACATGTACATTGCTGTAGCATTTTAATTGTAAAAATAAGTAATGACAAGAGCAGTTCATTAATATTTTTCATCTTCATGCGATAATGCAATACTTAACATTCTGTTATAAATGTCTACAGAGTATCAAGATAGATAAATTTCCCTTAATTAGCATAGTCACTATTAAGTTTGCTACTCAAGCAAGAGGGAGGAAAACAAGTGATTTGACACTGAGTGAAAGAAGTAGCTATTTGTTACATAGAAAAGACTTCAGCGTCTAAGATATAAATGAGGGTTTATGACTGGACAGTAAAACTGCCCAATTCACTGCCAATTTTGACAGAGAAAAAAAAAATTTCATTGTAAAAATGTGCTTTCTTTCTCATAAAGAAAAGCAAAGTTCCCTCATTAAAGTATCTCAGAAATTAACAAGGATGGTGCTCTGTGAACCTACTTGCAATGTGACAAGGAATGGATTATGATGGAAGGGTATGAAAAGTTACATGAAGGATATGTGAGACGGTGACTAGTCTGTGAAAAGCTTCCAAGGAGAAACGATCAATCCAGATATGAATTCTGAGTAGAATTACTCATGAGCCAAAACACTTGAACAAGCAAAGATATCAGAAAACCGCCAAATAGTATCTACAAAAACATGAAATGAAGAAAAAAATGGATGAAACTTAGAGATATATATTGGTTTGTTTTAATGGCAAAATGGGTTAAGTAGTTTTGTGTGATTATTACTCAAAATATTTGTGTATACCCAGGGAAAGAAGAAGATATGAAATTAAGGGGAATATGATAAAGGTACATTCCAGTTTTAAATCTTTTAATTGACTTAAAGAGGTTAGCACAACTTGATGGTGTATTTGTTTTATGATCAGCTTTCATTTTACTATAGTTGA
The DNA here is from genome assembly GCA_004024945.1 of Uropsilus gracilis. Lineage (NCBI taxonomy): Eukaryota > Metazoa > Chordata > Mammalia > Eulipotyphla > Talpidae > Uropsilus > Uropsilus gracilis. The sequence continues at coordinate 42,857 of PVHY01002203.1, read as the reverse complement.
ACTTATAATTTTACAGTTCAATTTACAAGTTAATTATTTATTTTAGTCATATAGTGTTAAAAGTTATTTGTCTTAAAATTCCATTTAGTGTGTGATACTTCAGTGTTTATAATAATTCATTTAATTTGGATTAATATTAAATATAAAAATTAATGAATATGCCATAGTTACTATTATGTTCAAATTTAGAAACTTTTGGGGGTAAGGGGTGGTTAGACTGTTATCTAGCACTGCATTTCATTTTACAAGTGAGTAAGCAGAGCTCCACAGCATTTCAGTAACTTAGCCATGGAGAGACACTTCACTAGCACCACATGGACTTAGAACTCAAATAATTACCCAATTTCCTAGAACTCTTTCAAGTACTTCACACTAGTACTATAAAAAAAGAAAGAAAACAAAATAAGCCTATTCTCCTGCTATACCTGATTCAGTCTCATATCTCAGCATTATAACTACCTTACTCACATTTCTGGGAGACATTTTAATACTCTTCCCTAGATCAACTCTATCATCAGTTCAACTGGCATCTTTTAAATAATCAAACTCTGGTCCTGAACTAAACAAATAATTTGTAACAATTATCTCCTCTTCATTCTATTACCCCAACTTGCATTCAATAATTATAACTATTAATATCACATAAAGCTTTTAAGTCTCTGTACTTCTAGACTCACCTCTCCCTTCCCCAAGATGTCTAGTGTTGAAGTATCATGACAATAGACAACATAACTAACATCATCAATACTGGCTAATATGTGGGTGCTTTCGTATAAACTATAATTATAACTTTGCAACTTGGCATAAACTGACAATTTTGCTAGAACATTCTGTCCTCATAAATACTTCCAAGAACTATTGGGACATTTCATATAACAGAAAAACTAGAGGAAGATGCTTCCATGTTTGATACAGTAGCTAATACAATTAAGGGCTCAGAATCTTTGCAGTTTACAACCTCATTCATCTTTAACACATTGGCTTTTTATTCTCAAATCTTAGCCTCAAACTCTCAAAATAACTACATGAAATACAGGTAACTCACAAATATTCCTACTCATGCGAATGAAAAGTTTTTTCTTTCTTTTTTTTGACACAAGAAGCTTGATCTCTTTATTCATGTATTCATGAAACAAAATGTTCTCAAAAATCCCTGCTGCATACTTAGAACTATGAACAATGGTTCTGCAAGTATAGAGTTAAATGTAGAATCTGGTGAAGGAAATGCAAATGGAATGACTAGGCTGGACAAATGATGCATTATTCCTGGTGCAGTCTACTTTAATATGCTGAATCAAAAAAAATCCAATGAACATTAAATGAGGGTTCAATATTCATAAGTTTGTAATATGCTTATTAGCTTTGATAATTGAATTCCCTGAGTACATTAGGGAGAAAAGAGAATATGAACTATACTCTAAAAAATAATCTCCCAGTAGTTTAATGATTGCCACATAAAATGAAAATTCTAATTCTACATTCTACCTGATTTTCAACTAAATATGGCCAACTACATGTACATAGGCATATCATAGTAAAACTACTGACAACCTAAGATTAAAAAACTTTTGAGTTCTAAAGTTGTGGAAGAACTAATTAATTTTGCAAGATTCTGTGAATATTTTTATGAAAATGAGTGGAACCTGTTTGTTAGAATTTCAGGGATCTCATTTTTCTGGAGGAAAAAAACAGCAGAAATATAATTTAAGTTTATAGACATTTAAGAAATGGTAGTTGATTTATATTTCATCTCATTATAAATATAACCTATACCTATCATAGGTTATATTATATCATGTTAGTCTAACATGTCCGAGAATAGTTTTATTTTATATATTATAGTTATAATTTCATTAATGACCTTATAATTTATATTAATCCTGAGATGAAAAAGTCTTGATCTCAGTTTATTGATGAAGAAATAAAAATGAGACATCATAAAGGTAGAAAATGAGAGTGAGATCTTTCTCCAGACAACTGTCATTGCTTTTCCTTAGATAATATGGGTAGGTGGCCTACATGAGTATAAGGAAAAGAAGGGGAAAACAGGCGAATGGCTAGTTGGGAATACATATATTTTACTCTAAACTATTGGACTGTCCAGCAAGGAAAGGAATTTAAATCACATCAGAATGAGTAGTTATTGAGAGTTTATGATGCTGGAAGAATGGAGGGCTCTTCTTTTTAATTCAGCTAGATTTACATTCTCTACTGAAATTTCTCCTTTATCCACACTCTTGCTTTGAAATAATTATAAAATGAAATTTAAAGTAAGATTGCAGAACAAGAAAATACCTCTGTCTAGCTCATGTCTTCAATGGTTTCTTAGTTCACTGATATACATAGGACAGGCAGGGGCCAATATTTGGTCTGATGGAAAAGACAGTCTGTGTAGTGATGTCTGCAAATGATATTATACTCAGTTGATTCATATCAATTGAAAATAACCTTTAAAAAGAGAATCAGAGAAAGACATGAACTAATAATACTTTTTGCAATGTTCACTGGATGTAAACATTTCAAATTGCCACTATTTTCAAAGATTTCTTTTTCAGAGAACAACACCATTGTCCCAGCAGCAGAACATGGCTTGTCATTTTAAAGACTGGAGATCATTATGGGTCATTTCTATCTTTTTTTTTTAAGATACAACTTCTTTATGTATAACAGGAAGTCTGCCAGGAAAGTGCTACTTCTATTTCTCTGTTGTCTATAAATTGTTCTCCAATTTGAAATGCAATTATTTAGGCAATATGAAAGTTTTTTTACAGATATGACTAATTTATTTTTTATAGAAAGGTTGGAAGAGAGAAAGAAATGTAATATCCACACAGAAAAACAGAAAGAACAATTTGTTACTTTTTTTTCCACAATAAGATGTCAGTTCTGATGTCTCCAAGAATACTGTTTTGTCTAAAATTACAATTAATTATGATCTTTCTCTGATTCCATTCCCTGGCTTCATAATTCTCTATAAATGATCCTTGTTTTCATTGATGGCACCCATTTGGCATACATTAGGAACCCAATATAGTCTCAGAACAAAGCAGAATATTACTGAACATCCTGTGAGTCTTAGTTAAGATTTCAACCAACCATCCTCTCACCACACAAGAATTTGACTACTTTGTTCATAAGACCAAACTTTTCTCTCTCTAAATGGTTATTCATGTATTTCTCTCATGAAAATTTGGAAAAAAAATACCATATGATGGGTATCAAAATATAGACTTCCCTAAAGGAAGACTAAAGAAATTAAGAAAAACAAAGTTATATGTCAAATCTTTAAAATTAATATGAAAGTCATTTTATTTAAGAGCACTGATCTCTTATTAGTGGCATGCAGACTGCTAGATAAACAACTCTAACAAAATCAATTAGAATATTTTATGTATCTATGCAATTTTCTCAAGTTTTGTAGACTTAAGGAAAATAATAAACCTTTAGGGCAAAGGTTACTTTAAAGATTTGTAGTAGTAGTCTCAATTGTATAACAATTTGAGACTATGACAATCATCATCTTTTTAAAAAGAAAACAGAAGAAACACCAGGAAATATAAAACATGCAATAAACAGCAGAGTGTGCATTTAATTTTCTCTTCCTTGTGATTAGGTAGCTAACAAAGGTTCAGTAGGTTATAAAGTTAGCTTCCTTATAAGAAAGAAATGCATTTTACAGAGCATTTATGTGCGGTATTTGAATTAAAAAAGTATATTATTTCTTTGGGAATTGCTTTGTCTCTGTATAAAACATTTTGTTCATAATTTCCTTTCCATCTATGCTAAAACAGTTTTGCTGTCATGAAACCTACACTTTATGATTACTTCCTTTTTCTGCATGTGGGGTAGGGAGTGATGGAGGTAAAGATATGTTCTTAATATCACAATGCTTTTAAGTTTGAATTTTCATGAAATTTATTATCTCCTGTTCTGATTAGCTACTCATATCTAAATACATACACAACAGAATGCTAGATATCTTGTGAAATAATCTGTTTTGCACACCATTAAAATGACATCTTTTCAGTATTACAGAGGAGCAACCCATTAACCCAATGAAACAAATTAAAAAAATTCTCATTGTACTACCAATTTACCACTTTTTATTTAACTACTCACAGTCTCACAGACTTTGGCAGTATTTTTATTTACTCACAACTGGCCAAAACAAGATTAATTTTTCCCCATACTCAGTGAATTTAAATATTCCATTTTTCTCTGATAGATATTTGTATCTATTTTTTTCTGCCAAAAAAAAACAATGTCATTCACATTTCAAAAGCATGGTGGTAACTTGTAATTGAGTATGATTTTGCTATTTTTTTCAGGAATTATTGTGAAAAATTGAAAAATTGACTAGATTGAATATATCCTACATTGGATATATCATGAATGAATAGCAAAATTTCTTTGATTTTAGATATTACATGGAACTTTATGACTATTCCTTTTGAAGTGTTGGATAGATAGTGAATGCCTGAGATGTATTGCATACTGTTTAAACTAGAGAAGATTCTGGCAGTCATAGGTAAGTGCTTTCTCTATAGGTAAAATAGATCACTTCTGTATGCTTTCATTTTCATTTCAATATTCATTGTTCCAAACAGAAAGAGCTTCATACTTTTCAATGAACATTTTAATACAGATTGTGTTTGAATTGCAAATACTTGTTCCTTCAAATGTAGTACAATTGTAATCAGAACACACTATTCTGAGTACAGTATAGTCACACTGGTGATCAAGGAACTCAATATTGTTCCATTAAGAGCAAGTTCACAAGTACCACTTAGATAAGTCTAGATGAGGCACTTCCTTACAACACAGTGAAACAAATCTTTACACTTGCTTAGAAAATACCTCTATTTCTTTATATCATATACATAGTTTCTGTGAAAACTCACAATTCCCTGGATAGCACCTTCAGATCTGTGATGAATGAAATGGCACAATCAACATTTAGAAATATCTAATATTTTGAAAACAAGCACAAGTGATCATCTTAAGGAGCAATAACTTCAGGTACTGATAGAAAATTTTGTTTTCTACAAAATGAAATTTTTCCTGACATACATGTTTGAGAGAGAGAGAGAGCTAATAACTGAGAGTAGTTTTTATTTTATTTTATTTTTACTGCATCATATGCATGACTTCTGTAGCTGCTATTGAATAGCTTTATGTAACAGCTATAGATTCAATGTATTGTTAGTTTCCTGTAACAGTGAAGAGAAAGCTTTGTTAATACCTCATGAAAGTTGATAATCATATAGCAAAATAAATTTTTCGTGTGTGCCTCTGTTCATGGGGTGCTCCAGTGATAAAGAGATAAGCCTCAGAGACCTAGCCATTACCATTTCAAGGATTATTTTCCAACCATGGACCATAGATTCCATGAACAAATGGCACAGTTTATAAGTGCATGAGTTGTGTACACCATTTCAGTCTGAAATCTATCCAAATAATGGCCCGTTCATACTTTCAAATCACATGTGAAGTTCTTTGTTAAGTTCTTAGCTACAACTTAATAAAGAATTGACTTGCTAATGAACTGATATGCTATACATAACTGTTAGAAGAAATTAGTATATATACCAAAGTGGAAAGACATACTTCTAACTGTAATAATGTTTAAAAATGGGAAAAGAAGAATGTTGTTTGAGTTATACATTTTTTGTAAACAATAAAAACATAATTCAGTTCAGTTCTATCTACAGCACTTGAGATCACTTCTAATACACTTTTTTAAAATATGCTTTAATATACAACAATCTGGATGGCGCCCAAAGTTTTTTTAACTTATATATCAACAATATTAGTGATTATAGTACATAAAGAAATAGAAAAAGATACACAGGGAGAAAGATGAATTCTGATAACCAAAGTTTTCAATAAAATATTTTATTCATAATACTTTTAATCATGATACGTAACCACTATATGTGAAAATGAAAAATTGTGAAAATGCCAATGAAATAAAAACATAATTTGAGAATTTATGCTAATAAAAAATCATATTAACTTTCATAGCACCTAAAATATTTTTGTGAATTTGTTTAAGCATTTCTTCATATGTTCATTCAGTTGTGACTTATTTTCATTAGACATTATTAAATCCACACTTTATTAGTGAATTGTATTTTCTTAATATAAAGTAACAGGAACAATATTTTAAAGAAAAAATTAGCAATAGATGATTTTTCCCACATGATTATCTTACATTAACATTTTCCCATATGCTTATATCTTTGTTCTTTAATATAATCCAGAAATTCTACATCTGGAAAGTGATAATTCCCAGATCCACATTTCAAGGAAAGGCAAATTAAGGTGCTAATTGCAGAAATCTAATTTCAGGGAGTACATTATCACCATACATAAGAAATGCAAACATCACATAAAGAGGAAATATCACTAGTTTTTATAGTTTTTATTTAGGAAAAAAAAACATTATAGAACTTCTTTTGTTTTCTTTCTACATGTCCTGATATCCCCTGGGAAAGATCATGAGGCAAAATCTTTTTGTTTTTCAGTTACAAAGTGGACATCAATAAAATAGAAGGGGGATAAAATATGGAAATACAGAGTATTTCAACAATTCATTATTGATATGCCCATAGTTAAATTTATTTGATGGCTCGATTTGGAGATACTGTGTTTCAAGAAGCTACATCCCATCCCTATGGGGTAAATTTAGCAAATGGAAGGAGGAAGAATTTATATAATTAATTTCACCTTTATTCAACTTCTCCCTATTCCCCCACCACCAACCACCACACCACCAGGGAATAACTCCTATACACTTCTGTGTTATGTCTACGTGGATGTAAGTGGTGAGGTCATTGCAATTACATGAGCAGGAAGGGCTGGGTAGTTGATAAGGGGATATCAAGTTGAAAGTTTGTTGGATTGGGTATGGCACACTCAGAATTTGGTGCTATTTTGTCTTTTGGACTGAGACAAGGTGATCCAGAGAACTTTATGCCAGGTGAAGTAAGTTAGACACAGATGAACAGATATTATATACTACTAGATACTGATTCTGAAATAGACTATAGAAACAGAGAATAAAATCATGGTGGGCAAAATCTGGCAGAAGTGGTAAATGTGAAGATGTCAGTCAAAAGGTAGAACCTTTCATTTACAAAATATGAATAAGCTTTAGACATATGTCACTCAGCATTATATCTATAGTTAATAATACTGCATTGTATACATAGACATTTACTAAGAGGGTAGTACTTGTGTTAAATGTTCTTGCTATACAAAAAAAGTATATGTTTTTATTTCTTTGGCATTTTCATAATTTTTGTGTATAGCAATTTTCACAATTTTCATGAATTAAGAGGAGAGAGGAAATTTTGGAGGCGATGCATGTGTTTATAGCATAGGTTATAGGAATGCTTTCACACATGTATATTTATCACCAAGTTTATCAAGTTGTGCATCAAATATGTACAGCTTTTGCTATTCATTCATACTTTAATAAGTGGTCTTAAAAGAAAATTAGTCTATCTTGTCAACAGCCTAAAGAAAAAAAGTCATGTGATCATCCTAAATGATGTCAAAAAACATTTAACAATGTCCAATTGTCACTCACAACTAAAATTCAGTAAACTATGAATTAGGGGATTTCTTCAACTCTATTAAAATAGCCACAAAATTATCCTACAAATATAACACAATACTGAAAACTGGTTGATTTCCTACTAAAACTGGAAAGATGCAGCAAAATTCTCCATTTCCTTCTTGAATATTGCACTAGAAATCCTAGCTATTGCAATAAAAGAAAATAATGGATATAGATATGAAGGAAGCAATAAAATTATGCTTAAGGTGACATTAATACAATTCTGCAATTTTAAAACTATAATCCAAAATTTGAAATAAATCCCATGAGTCCACACTAATATTAAATAATTAAATAAATAAATAAAACAAAATGAGGAAGAGAGAAACCTCTGATGCTTCTGCATAATGGCCAGTAAGTTCTAGAGACAATTCACCTAAATGAAGGAAAGCATAATTAACCATTTATTTAAAGTACGCAGGGCATGGTAATTTCTTTCCATAAAATAAAATTTTGAAGGGGAGAATAAGTGGGTTACATCACAGGCAAAAACTTAATCGGTCACAAGGTCAATATCAATTATCTTGTTATAATACATATATGTTATATGATGAAGCAGTTGTTTTTCCTGTGTGATCCACTCCCTCTCTCAATCCTATACCTAAAGTCTAATCAAGAGGAAAAGAACAGACACTATTGACACAATTTCGTTAATTTTTTAAATGCCTTAGTCTTTTATTTTTTTGTAAAGAAATATATAAAAAGATAAAACTAAGGAGGATATATTAAGATTATATTTTCAGAAATTGAATTTAACTATTTTTAAGTTCAGCAACCGAGCTTTACATCTAATTCTGCATGTGATAGTCACTCTAATTTTTTTATAAAGAGAAAATGTTAAATTGACTGAAATCAAGTAAAACAATTTTGACAAACCTTAATGAAATTTTGTCAGTTTTCACTCCAATGCATTTAAGTTAGAATATTTAGGATTATGAATATAAGTGAAATTTTGTAATCATAACTGATGTGAATTCTGTTATGAACAATTTTATACATTTCAACTCATGCCAAATAGGCCCATCTCAGAATGCAAAATGTGAACTCAATACACTTTAAGATTGAACAAACGTCTTTCTTGAAAATCAGACATTTACATGGTGAGTGAATTATCAGATATTCTAAAGATATTAGAATATTTTGATCAAATGTTTTATCAAACGTTTTGTTGCTAAAAATGTTCTATTGAAACACAATTTTAGTCTTTACAAATAGAATTTGTTTGCGGTAGAGGGTTGTAAAGAACAACATCAATTTCTTCAGGGTAAAAGTTAAAACTTTAGAAAGGAAAGAAGAAACTTGCTAGGGAGATCTTTTACGTTGCTTAAGGAACTATCCTAGCCAACTCGTTGCCTCCTCAATGCAAGTCTTTCAATCAAAATACCAAAAATAAAGCAATTAAATTATGTACAGTCATTTTTTTCCCATTTGGTTGGGCTTCTTTTAGTAAAAATATTATTTTAATTTATATAGACAATTGGAAGTTAAAACAAGTTTTGTTTTTTGCATTTTTTTGTATTTTTTGCAAAACTAAAATTTATACAATATTTTTAAAGAGAGGGTAATATAACCAGAACCAACTTTCAAAGTCTAAATAAACTGAACTAATTTCTCTAACTAAATTGGAGAGGAGGTGGGGAAAAAAAAAAGAGAAAGGAGACACAAATTATAGATTCTAGAACTAAAGTTGGCATCACTTTTATAGTTTCTGTAAACATTAATAGTTAATAAGAAAAAATAATGAATAATTTTATGCCAATAAATTCAGCAGTTAAATGATATTGTGCCTCAAATTACATCACATCAAGATTCATATGTTGAGGACCTAAATCCTGAGAGAATAAGACCTGAATTGAAAATAGGGCTATTGTAGATGTATTTATTACAAGCTGGGACAGGGAGGTGTTGTGAAATAGATTTTCCCCACAGTTCTCAGAAGGAACCAAAATTGATAGTATCTTGATATTGGACTGTGGTTTCTAGAACCGTAAAACAATACATTTCTATTGTCTAAGCCACACAACCATGACCCATTGATACAGCAGCCCTAATAAAGTAATGCAGATGAAATGCATACATTCCTTGAAAGACACATGTTATCAAAACAGGCTCTAGAAGAAGCATAATGTTAAACAGAGCAAAATCAACTGAAAATTTAACTCATAATTAAAACAATTTTACAGAGAGACTTAAAGGGGGACACAAATCTGCCACCTCAAAATAGAAAGTTTTTGCTAAAACCCTGATTTCAAGAAAGGGTTTCTGCAGGCCAGGTAGGGGCTACTTTTGATGTTTACACCTAAATTTCCCCTATAAGTGTCTATCTCAGGAAGACCTAATTCCATTACCTATTTTCCAATACAAGGCAGAAGTATCTTTGCTTTTCCCAGTAAATGTCTCATCTTCCCCTTTCTTTTCCTCAACTTCCCTATATCTAATAGGCTGTTTAAGATGGCATCTAGTGCCATGTGGGTGAGTTATTTAATCATGCTGGGTCTCTCCCCTATACACAGCAGGTTTACATGCTATTATTAAACTTCTATATGACTTTTTTTCTTTTATCAATCTGTCTAATGCTTGTTTGATTATTTGCCAGCCTAGAAGAACCCACAGAGGGGTGGAAAAATTTCCTTTGTGTGTAGAGACTCAATGACCTAGAATAGGTGTTTCCTGATGACTGTTATTATTTAAGGGAAAAAAATAGCATCCAACCTAAATATTCTCTTTCAAAAAAGGTTCTAAATACCATCACTAAGTCAGAACATTTTACTGGTTCTAGGTCTACACAACAAGTGCAAAAAATGGCCTTGGGCAGAACAAAGGCAAAATAAAATTTATTTTATTCAACATGGTAGGTAGAGAGGGTAAGTAGATGGTAGGAGGTGAGTGAAAAGGTCCAGTTACTAATAAATGATACAAACTGGAGTCATAGGTCTAGGAGACTGCAGGGTGTGACATGGGTGTGCTGCTACTGAGATTGCTACCTTTGGGCAATAGTAAATGGTGAAAGGTTTCTGAGGTTAAGAGTAAGCAAAGAGGGCAAAAAGAAATTAAGAGATATAAGGGAGGCATAAAGAAAGAGGTAGTGACACAAGTAATTTTTTGAGATTTGAGAATGGATGTCAACCCTGAAACAGCTTTGAGGAAAGTAGATAGAAGACTGAAAATTCAATTTTCTTTGGGGAAAAATATATACGATTTCTTTTTTTTAAAAAAAAACAAAGGTCATGTATTATTTGAAACAAAGACACCTGCCATTTACAAGCACACATCAATGAACACATTCTAGGGACATAAAAGAACTCCTACTATTTAACTGCAACTTTAATGAGGACAGTTTGCTTTTCAAAGAAAATAGGCATCATCCATCTTTATCACTGTAATTTTTCATATTTGTCTGTATTCAAAGGCAAAAAATGCTATACTACATTTTGTCTAAACTTAGAAGCAGCTGTTCTAACATATGTTTCCTCATTTAGATGTCCTGTACATTTTTACCAGAGAGAACAAACACCATGATGTCATTATCAGTCAGTAACATCAGCCAGTAATATGCACCAAACTCATGCATACAAAGGAGTATGTATATATTGTATGATAATGTGTTCACTATGCTAAAGGTAGGCATTACATTGATGGATAGTATTCCTCTCTGGCTTTAAATGATTCTCAGATCCATTGACATGCTGTACTCAATTTCTATTTGGTTTTCCCTCCCACATACTGTTCATCCCAGTGCTGACTTTAAGCATCCATTATCCTTTTAAAATTGTGCAAATTGCTGCTTATTTTGCTTTTAATCCATTTTTAAACTCAATCTGCCTGAATAAACTAATCTTTTAACATTTCTATCAACTCAAGGAACCAAATGACTGTCTTAGTTACTTTATAATTTGACATTTAGACCATCTCGGTGTATTATCATGTATATATAAAAAGTCTCCATGACTGATCTGCTGTAAAATAATACCTACAGATATTTTACATCTTCATCTTCAATGAACATTGTTCGCACACCACCTGAAGTTCCCTTAAATGTCTTAACTTAAACTGTTGAATTCGAACTTCTTTCTTTTAGAACATGGCATCTTAACATTCCATTTCACTCATATTTTTACTGTTGTTGCACTTGTTCTTCACCCTTACCTGAAAATTTAGTCTCTAGATTTCTGCTACTTTCTTCATTTGTATTATTACATTCATTCCCACTACTCCAGAGTTTCCCATACTCTCAGTCCAAAATCTTCTTGCTTATCTGTTCAACTCTTGTGTTATATTTTTTCATCACACAAGGACCAAGTCTGATTTAAAAGAGGACTAGATACTTTTCCACTTATACTGAGAGTATGATGCGGTAAAGGGATAATCCCAAAGCTGTAAGGACTAATTAACATTTCAGATTTTAACATAAACCTTGTCCTAGAGGTTGATACAATATTTTTCAGATATTTCTATTTCATTTTTTAATGTTTTATTCTTAGCAAATGAAAATATCTCTTTTATGGTGAGTACAATAACTTTAGAATGGATATACCTAAAATTTGTTATCAAAACTAAAAGTATACATGACTAAATCCATTTATTTTGCTTCCTATAACACTAGAAGTGTTGCCTGTTGAGTTATTTTTCTACATGAACTATATAATTTTCTCACAGTACTAGAAATTCATTATAAAATTTATATTTATTTCCTTTTTTTTTTTACTTTACTCATGTTCCCTAGTTCCTTTACAGCATAAAATTTATTCCAATAATAAAAAACCCTTTCTGAACTCTGTAATATCAATCAGTTCTGTACATTTTGGTACTCTAAACTACTTAATATAAAATATAATATTTGTATATAGAAATTTTAAAACATATTGTGAATATAAAGTGAGAAGAAAAACACCTAAAAATTATATCAAGGTGGTAGACAGAGCCTATCTATCTTTCAAATATAAAGTACATTTTAAAAAAGAAGTGTTCTAAATGCATATATCTTAGTATGACAAAATTTTTCATCAGATGTACCATTTAAAGTGATTTCTGAAAACTACAATGTAAATGGCATTAGATGGCTAGAAAACCCATAGCATAGAAAATCAGAATGCAAATAGGTAAATACAATCTTCAGAAAAAGAATATTTTCTACTAACAATATTTTAAAAATAAACCAGCTGAGGAGGAGGAAGACAAAATGACAAAGGAACTCCGAATTAGCACCATTCCTAGAAAGCAAAGAAAAATTTGGCAAAACTGTCAGAAACAACTCTTCAATACACTAAAATGAACTGAAGTATCTCAATAACATAGGAAGTCCTTACCTAAGAAAAAATGGGTGAGTGCAGTGAAAACACCAAGCTTTACAATCTGTAGTTGAACTGAAGGGGTCATTGATAAGGATGAGGAACATTTGGTTAAGAAGCCTATATGATCAAGTAAGTGCAGGGTATGTAATGTGTCTATAAATTCTAAAAAAAAAAAAAAAATGTCTTTTTTTCTCTTGATTGGTGAGCTCAATCCTCTTTCATTAAGGATTATTATTAATATATAAGAACTTGTACTTGCCCTTCTGCCTTATTGTTCTGGTTTTATCTACTTATTTTCTTGTTCAATTTATTTTTTGGTACTTTGTTCTCTTTGATTTAGGTAGGAGCACTTATAACAGATGTTAATTATTCAAAAACAACTTCAACTTTTGTCTGAAGGGTCTTTTATCCATTTCTGAAAAAGAATCTTGCAGGACATAGTATTTATTCATGGTTGATTGTTTTTATCTTTAAATATTTTTGAATAGATCATACCACTTTCTCCTGGCCTGTATGTAAACTTTCTTATTCTGATAACAATACCATTATAAATTACTTATTGTTATTTTCCTTGGCTATCATCAGTGGTCTTTTCTTTTTGCCTTAAATACCTGATTTTTTTGTTTTTTTCACTATTATGTGTCTTGGTCTCATTACCTTTAACTTATTAGATTATCAGGGCTTTTTTGTTTGTTTGTTTTTAACTTTGATGAACCTGTATTTTACTTCCTTTCCTGTGCTTATAAAACTTTTGCTATTATTTCTTTGAATAAACTCTCTGTTCTCCCTTTTCCTCCTCCCCTCTCACTACCTGTTACTCTTATGCTGTCTTTCCAAGTGGAGTTAGACAGTACTCAAATTCTTCTTTCTTTATTAACATGTTACTTTTTTTCTCTTCTTCCACCTTGGTTCTTTGTGCATTACAATCTTTGAGTTTATACATTTCTCCAATTGGTCTATTATGTTTCCATATTTTTCCCCATTTGTTGATTGCATTTATCAAAATCTATTACATTATTATTTAAGCTTAATTTATATTTTATGCTTGGTAATTTTACTTATGAGTTTATTAATTGGTCTTTCTAAGTGTTTTTGGATTTCTTTGATATTTTTTTGAGTTTATTGTATCACTCTGATTTATGATTTTTTTCTTTTATATTTTTGAGACTTTGTTTTAACCATTTTTAATTCTTCTGATATAGAAACATATAATCTTTTGATCTGTGGGATCTGATTCTGGAGAGTTTTTCCTCTTCTTGCAATGCTATATTCTCTTAATATCTTAAGTTGTCATATATAATACATCCAATAGAGAGTTAATAACCAAAATATACAAAGAACTCATAAAATTCAACAATATAATGAAAATCAGCCTGATTACAACAAATGGGCAATGATGTAAACAGATACTTTTCCAAAGAAGACATACATAATGGGTAACAGACACCGAGATGTTCATCATATCTTATTAGAGAAATAGGAATCAAAACAACATTGAGATATCTCAACACTGAGATGTCTCTGAGTAGACAAATGTAGGAGACAAGTAACAAGTATTATGAAGGATGCAGAGAAAAGAGAATACTGTTGGTGGGAATGTAAATAAAAGTCCTTATGGAAAGCAGAGTGGAGAGTCCTCAAATATTAAAAACTTAAATTTTACATGATACAGTCATCTCAATTCTGGCTAATTACCTGAAAAATATATAATCAATTATATGAAGATATAATTTTTATTGTAGCACTATTTCTAGTTAAGAACTAAAAGCAACCTAATTGTGCATTATTTGACAAATGGATAAAGAGATGTACATATAAAGAATGCAATACTGTTTGGCTATAAAAAAGAGATGAAATGCTGTGATCTGCAAGATGGATGGCCCTATATGAAATTATGCTTAGTGTTAAGCCAGAGAGAAAATATACATAGTATGATTTTGTTCAGATGTGATATATCAACAAACAAACAAACAAATAGATGAACAAAAGAAAACAAAATTAAACTTTTGAATTTTGACACCAATTAGAAGTGGGAGAAGTATAAGGAGAAGATAGTTGAGTAAGTCAGGTAAAAATAAACTACTGTAAGAGAAAGGATAATTTGGAATTTTGTCAATAAATTTAATGTATATGCACATGATTTCAGATATTAATTTCTGAACATCTGAAATTTATACTATAATAATGCAAAGCTATTTTTATAATAGATAAATAATAAATAAATAATTGACAATGCCTTGATCCTTTTACATTTAACCCTTTTAACAAAAAGTGTTGGGCACATTGATTTTGCACAAGATGAGAGAGAATACACATCCACATTCCTACAAAGGGAACGTTAAAGGTCCCTATAAAATATGATGGATGGAGTAATATTAATAATCTTTTGTAATTTGAAGTAATTCTTTATTAGGAAGAAAACAAAATAGTAGTATCTTTCTGATTGTTGCAAATACCTTAAGTATAACTTGGGTCTGATGTTCTAGTAACATGGTCTTTTTCCTTAACTTTATTTGGAAGCCTTAAAACCAGCAAGTTTTGCCCTAGTTCTGGTACTCTCATTTAAAAAAAGCAAGAAATCATACTTTTCCAGATACCTTCCCTATCCCTATTCCTTAGGCATCATTCACTCATTCTAAGCAATTGTATGCTTCACACATGCTAGTGTACAGAAATTGCTCAGATTTGACTGCCTGCTCTTAGGCGTTCCTTTAACAACAAATATTTGCACTAAAGTAGCTCCCTAAAGCCTATCAACTGACTATGAGGGTACATTGGAGGCATGATCAGACTCTACTGCCCATCAAATATGCCATTTTAAATCACTGTTCCCAATATATTCGCCTAAGGTTGCTGTAGAACTGTACTTCTGATATAGAAACTGGACATTAACTTGTCTTCACCTCCTGATAGTATAATGGTTTTTTCACTATGGGTGGCCATAAGATACCTTAAAGCATTTATGGACACATCATCTCTACCACAAAAGACAATGAGGTCAGTCTTAAATCAATGGTCAAGTTGGTTTAGGTGGTGGTAGAATTGCTCTACAGTTCTTCCTTGAGGGCCAAGGTATAGTTAATGACTGCTTTCATCTAATTGGGGCTACAATCCTAGGGGGCAAATTTGAGGTTAATATAGCACATTGGCCTCTTTTAATTCTTAGATTCCTCCTAGTAGCAGTCTGAATTAAATTGAAAAGACTTTGTCCCTATTTCCATCAGGCTGATTAATATGAATGGCTCATAGAACAACATAATTACTGAATAATTCTACAGAAGCCAAGACATTGTAGAAAGGAAGGATGGATACATTGTTGGAAACTCTCACGAATAATTCAGTTTTCTGTTTATCTGGTAAGCAGAGATGTTGATAGCTTTTGTGTTGGATTTTATTTTTTATGATAATACAAAAATAGAACATCTAGATATTTTGCCTCCTATTATTTAGGGCAGGATTATTTAGTAGTCAACATTGGAGTGTTAATGGGCTCCTGGGACAAAGGTCAGGTAGGCTTATTTGTGACCAATTACAATACATAGGTAGCATCTTTCTGGGCTGCTCTGTATCACCATGGCATCACCTGAGGGACAAATTACACTGGTATGAACTTGAACATTTCACTACCTGCTGTGTCAAGGGTAATACAGTGCTTTAACTCTGACTCGGGAATCTTGTGTGTTTAACTCATATTCAGGAACCCCAAAAATACTAACCTGTAAACTTTTAAGTAAAGCACAATTTCAGACTCCACATTTCTTGACATTACCCTTACATATTCAATCTCAATATTTATGGGGAAATTCATGATCTCTTGATAATAGGACATTTATAGTGATGACTTGCAAGCACTATGGTAAGATATATGTGAGTCCATTTTATTCCAGAAGGCTGATAGTACAATTTGATTGCTTTCCCCTACATCTTGAAAATGACTTTAAACCACCTTTTCATGAGAAAAAAGGTCATGCTAATTTTGCTTTCCTCTATGTAATAAATTTGCATTTGTTCCTATATAAAATTGGTATTACATTGTTTACCAACTAAGCTACTTTTAACTTGCTCTCTGAGTTTTCCACTTGATCACATAATATGAACTTCAGTACTCATGGGCATAAGACATCCTATACCTACAAAGCACAACTCCACAATTTTCAGACTCTTGTGTTACATAAATTTCAAACAGTTGATTCATGGTAATTGTAACATCCACCAACTGAATTCCAGATTTCCTGGTTCATTTTGAGGAATATAGACCTTCCACAGTATTTCCCTTTGTCTCCTGATCTTTCAAAATTCACAATGACTCTCAAAAAAGCTATATGCCAATACCATAATGCCTGGGAGTCATGAAGTAACTTCTCTGAGATGTCACCACCTTCTTTACAAGCCTTCTTCCAAGTTCCCAAATATTTGATGACTATCAGTGCTTACGTAAAGCAATTATTTAAAATAAACCTGAGTTTTGCTCTCTTTTCACTGTAGTTGCTTTGGTTTCAAATGAATTCCAAGCTGGAATTTAATTTTCAGTGACATTAAGAATATACTTCTAGATGGAAGATATCAGGGTAGATACAAATTAGAATTTTATAAATATATGGACTTTCAATTAAACACAATTTTTGCAATGGTAGTCAAATAGGTTAGATAAGGTGGTAGGATAGCTGATTTTTAACACACATATATTATCCTGGGTATGGAGAGAACATGAGGAAACATAGAAGATGATTATCCCCTTGCAAATATTACATGAAGTAAATGCATAATAACAGGATTTTATTAAGAATACACATTCTAATATTGTGAATCTCTAAAGATAGTTGACATTGTTAGTAAGTTCAAGAGAGCAAATTAAGCAAGTTAGGGAAATAATTGATAGGATTTTAAAGCAGACCAAAAGTTCTAGTGATGAGAAAATGTATTTAATTGTAATACTTTAAAAGTATAACACCAAAGTATGTAAAAGTATAGCACCAAAACACTCATTTCTTAATTTAAATCTAAACATGATTTGAAAATGAATTACAGATTTATTGTTTTAAGTGAGGTCATTCCTTTAATAATAGTTGTTTTTGATATAGGCCGATAGGAATATCATGATCTAATTAAAATGAGATATCTCCCCTTAAAATACTATAAAATTGTTACTAAAGAATAGTAGTTGCTAAAAGTTTGTTGAGATATAGTAATATATAATAGGTGACATTTGAAAGACAGATGTATGGATATTCAAAGACAATTAAGAGGTGATTGATATATATGTGGCATTTAAGATACAACTTGATATATGGCAAAATTTTAAAATCTAGGAATTCAAAGTGTTTCTCAAGCAGAAAATATTCAGTAATTAATATTTAGGCTACTTAGCATACCATTTTTAATCATAAATGATATAAAAAGAGAAAAAATTCTCAAAGATTATTTCCAAGGAATTATTTTTTGGAAAGAATATAGATGAGAAAAATTTACTCCTGAGATAATTGAAGGCAACAGGCACAGTATGATGGTGAGAAGTAAGCATAAGGTAAGAAGACAGGAACAAGGCACCAGCTTGAAGGTGACATAGTGGAAAGTAATTTTAGTCTATTGGTGTTTTGTGCTTCTCAGGATATTCCTTTCAACCAACTGTTTCTGCTCAGGGAACGTTACCTTCTAAGTGAGAAGACAGGGCAAAGAATAATTCTATTTTCCTTTCATTTTAATCATTCATAATATTCTTAGGGATGTCATTAAAAGGATGGGTTAGCATTTTCACGTTTAAGTTTTGTTGAATAAATTTCTGAGTATTTTCTAAAATGCCAATTATATTTGGCAAATTTATAACCCATATTTTCATTATCTACTTGAGTAAACTTTGTGGGGAGTAACAGATATGCCTGGATCTGAAAATGCTATTACCACAGAGCCATCTGGCTAATCAGATGTCAATTTTCCTCTTTTGTCAGAAAGTTAATTTTTCTGGTACAAAGGAAGTAAGATTTGGTAGAAACTTCAGAGATAAGATTACCAAACCCTTATGAGGGTTGTAGAGAAATAATAATGTTGCTTGCTTGCTTCTATATTTCCTTCTATCATTTTAATGTAACATATTTAAAGGTGAATCAGTGCCTTGAACAAAATGTATCTGATGATGATGAAAGAGAATTATGATATTTAAAATACATAATTCAGGTACATATTAAAATTTCTCCAGGATGTGAATAGGGTCTCTGCCACTTAAAACCCATGATATTAAAAAGGTTTTCTTTTTTGTAAATTTCAGTTTCCACATACATAAATCATATCAACCTTATGCAAAGCTGCAAGATAGGATAATATATTTAAATCTTCTAGCATAGTATGAAGCACTTGCTAGCCAAGTGAATATTATAGAAGGCAAATTTTACCCCGTAAAATCAGTGAGAATAGGAAACATATCTTCAGTTCTCATGACTGGTTCTTGATTACATGGTACTAACAGAAGCTCCATAAATATTTGGATGAGGAATAAATAAATACTGCAATGACCGGTTTTAATTTTAAATTCCTGCAGCATTTACATGAATTTTTCTGAATATATGAAATCAACTTAGTATAAAATCTACAGATTTTATATGTTTATATTACATAAATATGGAATCAAAATGACAAATTCCTTTTAGTTGGTGGGTGATAGGTGTACATAGCAGATCTTCTACAAATATTTTCCATGTAAATAATAGTCACTCAATTATAGTTCTAAATTGAAAAGTTTATGTTTTCTTTTAAGTTTAGCTCTTACTCTTTTGGTTAGATTGATCATGGAAACTAAGCTTTGATATTTTAGGAATTTGTATTAAAACTTGACATGCAGTCTTCTAAATATCTTTTATTTCAATATGTTTTCAATTTGTGCCAATTTTATGAAATGTGGGACCAAATCTTATCTAATACATATACTTGCTTTTCTAGCATACTCAATAATGGACTCTGAATACTATAAAGTTAAAAATAACAAAAATAGACTCATGCTTAACTTTTAAAAATCTTGCCTAACATATTTTGTAGTTCATAACCAATGTAAAGTACATCAACATATATTTTGAGAAAAACATATCTATTTAACACATCTATAGTTTAATTTTAATTATAAAGATAAAGAAAATATATACATAGTAATCAATGACTCATTCTTTTATTCATATTTTTGAAAACTGATTCCTTTTATTCATCTCCACTGCTTCCCCTTAGAAGACACCATTTGTCTAAATCACATCAACTACCTACTGCTGTATAAATGCTATAAGCTTTCATTCATAGGTAGAATATAAATGAACAAAGCAAGCAATCAAAATAAAACAAAAACAAAACAAGTCCTTGATTCTTACAACAGGGTGAGGATTTCCAAACTGAATAAGTAGGTGGGAGCAGGGTAAGACAAATGAGTAGAAAAGGCTAATTAGAAGGTGGTAAAGGATTTTTAGAACTTTGTAGATGTTTATGGTGTGGTCTCCTACATTTAAGGGGTATAGACCTGTACTCCTAAAACTTATATGCTATTGTAACTCAATATTCCCTCAATAACACACACACACACACATACACACACACACACATTATTGTCTATCAACTGTTCTATCAAAACCCCAATTCACACTTAGCTATTTTTTTTAGTGTTCAAGTACAAATTGAAAAGCAACCTATAGATTTAATAATAGCTAATTAATACTTCCATATATAAAGTCATTGCACTCTGCTGCCAGCACACAATTTAGTATTTTATACATTATTGGAGATAAACTGAATATAAGGCAATATACAAATAAGACACCCACTTTCTCTCATTAACTAATATTATCTTCCCTTCACTGAATAGTTCCATGTTTTTCATGCTCTACTGGGTTCTCGATAAAACTAAATTTGAAAAATATTTAAATAAACTAGAATTTCCAAGTGACTTGTTTTTATTGTTTATAACATTTCATATGCTTCTCTTTTCAATGATCACATGAGAAATATTACATGATATTAAGTTTAAATGTGTTCTTCAGTTTTTTTCATCATAGAATATTCTATTGAAAATACTATATTGTGCTTGATAACTATTGGGCTTAATATAATTCTTAAAATGATTAAAAAAAGATTTTTAGCACATTAAATTGGTAACTTGGAAACATTTTTACCACATTCTGCAAATACTGACTGGGATATAATAGAGGTGGGTACTATTCACTTGGTGAAAATTATTAGGGAAATTTGATGGCAACATTTTACTTTCTTTTACAGACTTTGATTTTTCTTAATTATTGATAAGTCTATGAATTAACAATAATTCAAAAGCCATAAGTACTTATTGTATAACTTAACACCACATATTGTTAATAGAAGGGACAACTTAGACAAATTGTCAGAACAGATCATTGTACATTCAAATTAGAGACTGAATCTGCTGACACTGTTTCGTTAAGTGAAAAATGTACTTGATGGTTTGAAATATGCAGTATGTAGTTTTATCATTGTACTATTAAAAATATTTAACACTTTAGAATCATATTTTACTTAGTATGATAAAAAATGAAGACAACATTCTAGAAAGAAAGAAATTTCAGTTGGGATACACATATTGGATCCCAAGTTTAAAATGACTTTCAAAACTGGGATAGTTAATGAATTTACTTAGAAATGTCAATTATGATCTAAAAACATGCTAATTTTCCAGCCATGGAGGAGAATTGGTACTAAAATTTTGGACAACTATGTTGATAAATATTTTTAGAAAATGGAAAACAGGCAAAGCGGGGTTATTATTTCTAAGAGATTAAAAATAATATGATGTAAGTTCTGCCACTGCCTGGTTTTCTAGCTGACAGTACTTTCTAGATAACAGAGTCAGGAGTAGAGCAGAAATCTTTTATTTTTATTTTTTAAGAGGAAGATGTTAGTGGATGATGGCAATTGGGAACAGTTGGCATTTTCAGGGAAGAGTACTAATAGAGAATGGATTCTAGTCAAACAAAGAGCAAAGTATATATTATTAGGAACACCTTTGACTCGTTGTCTGAATATGATCCACACATAAGTAAAAAGAAATTGGACAATGACAGGCAAAGCACAACTTTCAAGGTGCAATAAGGAGTGCAGTTAGAGCTCTGGAAAGCCTTGGGAGATATTGGAGTCTCAATTAGCCTGAAGAAAGAGGCATTGTCAAAAACCTGAGCATAGCTAAAGTAGTGCTGGAGTGCTCTCTTTACTTTGTTCTAAGACTTTAGGAAAAGAGGGTTAAATGATTTGAGGTGAAGCACACAGTAAATAAGCTGCTTGCAGAATCCCTTTAAAAAGAAGACTATGTTACATACACTTGCACATGCATGGGTTCATGCTCCAAATTTTTCAGAAAAACAAAATAAATAAATAAATGATTGAATGAATGAATGAATGAATAAAACCTATTAGATATGCAAAGTAACACAAAGTATAAGACTTGATATGAAGGAAGATGACAACTAACGGAATTGAACCCAAAACAAGAGATGATAGACTTTTCAGTTAAAATTTCTAAAACTCATATACTAAAAAAAAAGTATGTGTTCAATAATTTAATGGAAAAGTAAACATTATGAATAGAGAAATGGAAGATATTAAATACAGAAACATGGTGTTTCCAGATCTCTGAAAGTCATGACTGATATAAAAATAAAATCCTAGATAGGTTTATTGTAAATGAGTTACTGAGACTTTTTATGCCACTAGCCTGTAGCTGCCAACTGATCGATCGTGTTCATGCAGAGGGTGCTTGGAAGCTTTGGTGAAGATATGTACACCTGTAATTGTGGACACCTGGGCCCAAAAAACATGGGTATGCCCATGTGTAAGTGGGCACATCTGAGTCTAGAAGCAGGGATAAAGGCGGCAGTGGCAGTTGTAGCAAGATCACCATGACTAATACTACCAGCATGACAAGCAGCTGGACTATAAGAATGATGGGTGAGAGATGACCAAGAGACTGCCCAGAGAAAGAGCTTAGAGATTCTTGGGGGACTGGGAAGCCTTCCTCCCAGCACCCCTCTACCCTGTTTGCTTGCCTGGATACCATATAGTTGCCCCAGCCTTCTGGCCTGGTGAGCCTGGTTCCCTAGGAGAGCATTAAATCCTGTAAAACCCATCCAGGATTCTGGAACTCTATCCGTCTTCCTGAATCTACAGTGAACCTGTCCTATTGTTACCAGGTGAGGGGAACACCCCTTTTAATTTTAGTTACTGAGGTTTCTTCCACCTACACGCAAGCAGCTGCCGAAGTCACAAAGCAATTTAAACAACAGGGTTTTATTAACAAGGGAAATTAACCAGGAAAATGAAAAGTCTTAATGGCATGAATGACCATTTATCTTACTCCAGTCACCATTTTCAGTCCCAAAGGTCCCAAAGACACATGTCCATGATGGTTCCCCTTAACCCCTCCAAACCTGAGAGCTAGGCACTTCTGAAAATTTCAGTCTTTCTCCAGCATTCTTCTCTTTGCTTCTTTTCCAGCATGTTACACTACTCCACTTCTCCAAAGCTCTTAAAACTTTTCCAGCAGATGCCGATGCAAACTCAGCTTTCCAAATATGCTGCTTTGCTGCAGCTCCAGGCATTTTCTTTACCAGGTTCACTTTCAGTGGCATCCAGCCACATTTACCAGGTCTACCCTCAGCAGAATCTGGTTACTCCCAGCCTGCCATTCTGGCATCCAACTTCACACCAGCTACTTCTCTGCCAGCCACTCTCCCATAACTCTTTGTCACCTCCAGCTTATTCTTCCAGGTTTCCCCTGGCAGGTCACAAGGGCCTGTTCTCTCAGTCCACCATTCTCATCTCTTTTCTTTCTTTTTTATTCTCTCCTCACTCCTCCCTTTTTATGCACACTCTCTTCCCACTTCTCCTTTTCTCTCAAGTAAGGTCTTTCTCTCAGATTCTACCCACCAAGGTCTTTTGGCTTCGATACAATTTTTAACTGTGTCACTACCCTATATCACTATACATGGGTATGCCTTCACAATAGGCTGAACACAGAATTGCACAACACACAAGAAAATATTTTGAAGTGTAAATAAAAGCAATGGCAGAATTTCCAATGAATGGGTTGTTAAAACAAAACTAAAAAAGAGAGTCATTTATGGGAAAATATAAAATAGCCCTAAATCTCTGATGTATAGGTTAAGGGGAAGAGTAAATATTTAAATAATTTAAAAATATTTTAAATTTTAAGGAAGAAATTTGAAAAAAAAATTGAAACAAATCATATAAGTTCAATGAACCATAAAATGAACAAGGAAATAAACACATGTTCTCAGCACCTCACTGGGCATTGATAAAACCATCAGAGGTCAAGGAAATAAGTAAAGCGCCAAATAACCCTGCTTCCAAACACATTGTTCTGCCCTGTTGATGTTAGATGGACATGTAGACTTTGCTCCTAAATGGACCCTGCTGCCATCAGGGGATAGGCTAAAGTTTAGCAGAAACTACTAGTTTATCTCTCATTTTCTCCCTAAATAGTGTCTTTGCTAAGTGGAGATCGAGGCTTATCTTGCTGATGATGTATTGATTATCTCTGATTGAGGCAACTGCTTATCGCTGATGAAAATATTACAACTAAACAAATAGGTAACTAAGATCCAATTTAACTTAGATGTATGACAACTACACTCATGAAGTATTACTATTTAGCAATATATGCTATATTTATTAAGCATATCTGAAAGTTAGTTTTGAGAAGAATATATTTTAGTTACTTTAAATATGCTTTTGTAACAGCAATTTCATTTCAAAAGATCATAGAGAAATAAAGAATAAAAAAGAAAACTTATTTTATGTGTTAGAAAAATAAAAGTTATGCTGATAAAACACAGGTATATTTTAAAGGAATTAAGTCTAAGTGCAAAAACAAATGTACTTTCCAGGCTCTTAAGAACTGGAAAAATTCAACTCAGACTCAAAAGGCTAATATCTGAATTGCCTGTATGACTGTCACTAATTGGTCATTTTGAACTCAGAGACTTAAAGAAATTGAATAGCAATTGCTTAGTCCATGATGAATAGGGGAACAAAAAGCAAAGAAACTTCTACTTGCTTAAAAGATTAGGATTTATTCAACATCTCTTTTGAACAAAAGTCTACACAAAGCATACCTATTGTTACCATTTCTATTAATCAAATCATGGTTAGTAACAAAAGTAGTATCATGGGAAAACTGATTACTAGTTTCTATATTTAAATAAAACTTTTTTCTAAATTCTTCAATTCTCAACTGAATAAAAGACAAAACATAAATTTCACAAGACTTGCATTTTTTATATCCTATCAATCTGAATGGTTTTAAAACTGCACATGTCAAAATGTCAAATAGAAGACACAGATGTTTAGCTAGTATTCATCAAATTCTCTCTATTCTGTAAAAATACAGTGGAAGGGAGGATGGATTCACTGAAGCAAGACTTCCAATAAATGGAAAACATTATTGCCTTATTAGCAAGATTCTTTCCAAGGGCAAGTCTTTCAAATATTAGATGTCAATATATATGAAAGCCTTGTATTTCTCTGAAAAAAGTCATGCTGACAAGTCTTTGCTGACAGATCTTAAAATAATGCGGGTAAAATGACAGAAAATTTATTTATCTGAATTGCAATGTGTGATCCAGTTAGATCAAATTTCACACATTGAACACTGTATTATTCACACAAAGAATTACGTTAATATTGCTTCATTGTTTGCACTCCAATAATAAGCACGTGCAACAATTATTTCACAGTTTTCTTTAATGTAACAAGAAAAATATTTACTTAATTGTAGGAAGATGGCAGATATAATAGTGATTTGATAAAACTGTGATTAACATTAAAAGAAAAATAGCAATATATGGCCAATACACAATGCATAAAAATGTTTTGGGGGAATGAATGGTGTACACTAAAATCTGGAATCTCTTACTTTATCCTATTTGTTTGACTAATTAATAGATACATGCAATTTCTTTCCCGACATTTTTTTTCCAAAGATGGTGTCAACAAATGTTAGTACTCAGCCTCCTCTTGATATACATATATCTGCTTTTTTGGCCTTAGCAACAATTATTTGAGGGGATACACAAATGTTAGATGGGTAGATGATAAGTAGGTAGGTAGATCAATCGATCGAGCGTCAATTGATAGATAAATTGATTAACTTACATATATGTAGACAATGGAGATATTTTTATAATTACCTCTTAGGAAATCCCTTTAGGTCAACAAAGTTGAAGGAAAAATATGCAGCAAGATTGTTTATGTGGCAGAAAGTCATAAACCTATGATCTAATTATTAATGGCCTATATAATAACTCCTTCTATACTTGTAGTTTAATAGCTTAATAATATTATAAAATGTGTTAGAGGTACACAATACAAAGATTTTCATATAAATACATTTTTCTGAGTTTTCACTGAATTTATGGGCATATTTTGAATTATAAGGATGCTGGAACATAACAGATCATTGTTTCTTTTTTGTAATATGCTATTAACTAACATCAAATATAGAGTAAATAAAGAATATTCATTACTTTGAATTTGTTTATACAGTTTATTGCCACCATAGCAAGCAAAATTATCTTATTGTAAAGACAGAGTAAAAGTATACATTAAGTCAATTAGGCTATTATATAGTCATAAATCCCACATGCTTAGATGCAGAAAAAAATACTAAATATTCTAAGCCTAGATGTAAAAAAAATACCGTGAAAAATTTTCTTCACTTATTAATTACTCTAATAGCCTTTGTACAGGTTCTAAAGAGGACAATTCCAAAAACCACTTCTGGAAATTATTTTCCTTTCAAAGAAATTTCAGAGTGAATACAACCTAACTTGCCTCTTGTAGCTGATTCTGACATACCCATATGATGTGATGATATTGCAAACCGGTAGCTGATTTAATTGCTGAAACAAATGTGGCTTTGCAAAGGGGCTGTATAAAGCCCAACAATCATTGTGTTTGGTTTATCCAAGCAATATCTTTGCTAACCACAGCATAGCCATGGCTACTCATCTGGAGAAAATCCATACAAATCTGTGTGGAGAAAATAAACAACTACTTTCATATTGGATGCTATGAACCACAAGCATCACTATTTTTGGCTCAAAAATTTTTGAGAAGGGACTATTGGATTTTGGGAGAAGTGAGTAAAGGGGATCAAGAGGTATACATTTCTAGTTATTAAATAAACAAATCATGGGGATGTAATATACAGCATGGTGATGATAGTCAATAATATCAAGCAGACTTGAAGTTCCCATGAGAGTGAATCTTCAGAGTTCACTTGTATGGTGACAGATAGTAACTAGGCTATTGGGGGTGATTATTTCATAATGTATATAAATATTGAACATTATACTGTACACCTGAAAATATATTATTGACATTGATTATATGTCAGCAATAAAAAATTTTAATGTAAACATACTGACCCCAACTTATACTATTTTTAGAAGAATAGCAAAATATGTAAAAAAAAAAAAAAAGGTATATTGCTTCTAAGTACACTGGAGAAAGGCTGATTTGTGACTCTACTGATTTAGTTCTTATATATGAATTCACAATGTGTCCTCCACAATTCGATGTAATTTTATTGCATCAATTCTATCTATAATTAAATTAAAAGGAAACACACAGCAACATTTTTTGTTAATAAATACCAGCAAATAGTGTTATGATAATAGTTTTATTTTCCCAATACACCACCCTTGAAGCAGTAGACCAGTTAATAGGAATAATGCTTTCCTAATAAGGCATTGTTTGAGACCCAGACCTTAGAAACTGGTCTTACCGTGAATACAATTGAGTCGAATAAAAAGCAGGGATTATTATTATTATTGAGAAAATGAAATTAGGAATTTTACAGAATCAGATGAAGGACAAAGTGGTTCAGATTCTGAAACCACTTAAGTTTATTGTAGATGTTCTAAGCCGGACTTGATTATTTTATCTATTCACTAAATACTTACTAAATTATCATTAAGTGGAAAACTGTGGCTCATAAGAAAAACACCACGATGGATAGAAAGCAGTAGAATTGAAATAAAATAAAATACACAGCATTTTACCTAAAATAACAAAATATAAAGATTGAGCCTCAAGAAAAAATAGCTTCACAAACAAGACTTTCAATAAATAAAAGTCATCTATTTTGAAGAGTCAAGATAAATATCTAGTAAAACAGCTTATTTTTTATATAAAAAGAAAAAATAAGAAACTATATTTTAATTAATTTGCATATTAAGAACATTTGTGAAGGACCAATAAAATGGTTCTTACACATCAGAAAAAAAATAGCTTTACAAACATCTTAAGGATGAAATGTAAAAGAGGTCATAGTATTAGAAATTTCATTTAGTCAGAAGCTACTATTTGAGAACACTTCTTTAATATACTCATAGTAAGAGATACTCAAGAGAGGAGGAAAACTACTTTCGATCCTTTGTAGCATCCTGAAATAATGCTGATAGTCATCAACCATCTAAAAGAAGAAAATAAACTGAGTTCATGGAGGCAGTAGCCCCAATTATAGAGAGGAAAATTGTCACAAAGGCCTGTTTTGAGAAAATTTCATTGTTTAAACAGCCGGTTCTGAGAGTGCAATAACAGTCTCCCAGTAAAGTTACAGAACTGAGGAGCAATTACACTCCAGCCATTATGCCAAATAGACCTATTAGCAGCTCTCCATTCCCTAAAGACCCTGAGCCTGATGATGTCAAAGACAATTTAGAGAATTAGGAGCGCAAAAGGGGAAGAGACCACTTTGCTTCCCCACAAATAATTTGAAAGGGCATGAGATATGATTAGGCAAACCAGGCAAGATTTTTCAGAAATATAAATTTAATTATATCTCACAAATTCCATGGTCTATGATGAAATTGGTGCTTATAGTAATGATTATTTTTAAATAAATACACCATAGAGGAGAGCAATTCTATTTACTGAGTTTCTGGAACTATCAGCCATTTCTTTACTTAAGTCACACATTGACTACAAAAATAAATATTTTTACCAGGGAGGAAATTTATGCTCTCAAATACTCTACCTGTTGAATAGGCTATAGGCAACTCTGGCTCCAGTAGTATCACCACTTCACAAACACAAATCATCAAATGAAAAGATTCAGAAAATAGATATTTAATTGAAATGAGGGTATATAGCAATATTTCTTAAGTAGGGGAGATTGAAGCATTAAGATAAACTATAGATTCATCTAATATTCTCATTGTTTGAATACTTTGCAAATGATAATAACATCTTCTACTCCCCGTTGCTTAAGTTATTAATATATCATTTGATAAGGAATATTTGGGAAAGATAGAATTCAGGGAAAGGATGTAATTTAAAAAGCAAATTTTATCTGAATACTCCAGATTGCACATTTTTCAAATGTAGTGTAAAATTCCTGAGAAATGCTTTGGATGTCAGAATTCAACAATCAAATTGTTGGCAGAGATACATTCCTTTAGAACACTCCTACAGGCTACTACACTCCTGCTCCCTTCTTTCACTCATAAGGACTCTGGTGATTATGTTGGAAAATTTTGCTAACCCAAGATAATATTTTTGATTCAAGTTTTCTAATCACTCACACCTGCTTAGTTCTTTCTGGCAGGTAAGGTAATCTATTCAAAGGTTTAGGAGAATTTAAAAGGTGATATCGATATTAGGATAGTATTGAAACTGGGCGTCCCTCGCCTCCCCCCAGGGTTGTGGTAATTAACAAGGTGGCCCTCCCCCATTGGGCAGTGGCAGTGAGCCGCTCCCCCCTTGGGTCTGGAAGTTAAAACAGTTGGAAGAGGAAGTTGGACCAGAAGCAGAGAGAGAAAAAAAAGGCAAGGAGCACAGACTAGTGGAACAGAAAACTTTTGTGGAGAGGAGAGAGAGAGAGACAGACTTTTTGGGGGAGGAGAGAGAGAGAGAACTTCTGGGGAGGGGAGAGAAAATAATGGCAGGCTGGTAAAGAGTAGCCTGATTGACCAGGGCGGGCAAAAGCCCCCTGGAAGAGTGAGCTGGAGGTGACAAGGAGTCATGGTACTGACAGAAGAGTGGCCAGTGTGCAGAGGATGGCATTGTAGCAAGGTGATTTGGAAAGCTGGTAATTAGAGATGGCCAGCAATTTGAAAAGCTGATTTGTGCATCACCAATTGTGGAAGGAGTTTGAAGAGCCTTGGATAAGTGGAGCAGCATGGAAGACTTGAGAGAAAAGAAGAAAAGAGAAAATGCTGGTAAAAGGACTGGACTTTGTGAAAGTGTCTACCTCTGAGGTTTGGAGGGGCACCATCTTGGACTGTGTCTTTGGGACCTTTGGGAATGAGAATGGTGACTGGGGTAAGATAACTGCCACTTGTGGCTTAAAGGACTTCTCATTTTCCCTGTTGAACTCTCTTGTTTATAAAATCCCTTGTTAAACTGTATTTTGAGTGGCAACTGCTACATGCACGTGAAGCAGACCTGGGTTTTGTAATTTGGAAGACTTTTGCCTCCCACCCCTTTTTAACCCAATTTCAGTATTAAAGACAGAGAAGTCAGTGGTTAGTGAAGAAGTGACTTTTTTTTTTTTTTTTTTTAGGGAACAAAAAGAACCTGAGGGGCAATACACTGGCTCAGCCAGAAAGCTGGTTTCTGTGTGGCAAGGAGGGGTATAGGTGAGATAGGGGACCAGCGTGGCTTTCTAGTAAGGAATGGGTCCTTGGTCAATTTGAATTTGTTTAGGGAAGAGCATTAGGGAGAGTTAACTGGGTTTAAGAAGAATTAGGATTTCTTTGGGGAAAAATATTGTCTTTTTAACATATATTTGGGGGCAAGTTGTTATTATATCTTCCACATGGATTCAATTGTGTATTCAAAGTACAGTCTACTCCTTCCAGTATGATACATGCACATCAGTATTGATGAAATACATTAAGTTCATTACTTAATGAAGTCATTCTGACAATAATTTTATTGTATTTTAAGTAGTCACTATAATTAACTTGGATATTTTACTTTAGTATGAAATATTTGGTTTAACATAAAAACAATTTGATGCTTTAGAATTTGTAGTTTCCCTAAAGCAACACAACTGCTAAAGGTAGGCAGAGATTGATTAAGTGCAGACACATAAACTCTTAATGACATCTCACTGATACCCACTTAATTGTTCCTGTATCCTGGGGATGTCTCTATAAGTACTACTCCATTATTCAATAGGGGAAGGTACTTTGTGAATGCCATCAAAATCAATTACTGTTTGTCCATTTTGGGGGGCCAATGAGGCAGAGAATTAACCTCCAACTAATTTCCAAAGTCATTTACAAGCTGATGATTAAATCTTTTACTGCCACAGGCAACAGACCTGTAGCGCTTTTGCAAAAATACAAGATGTAGGGTGCAAGAAATATGCCAGCTATGTCATGGCAGCATTTAAAAAAAAATATTTACTTATTTATTTTAGGTTCCCCAAATTTCCTAAAGGATTTATACATTTTTACTTCATTATTAAATAAACCTCCAAAGTTAACAAGATAGTCCCATGTTCTCTAAAGCAAACTAAAATCCTCCAGTCATTTGGTGAAAGCATTCAAAAATTTACATATATTTTAAAGTTAAATACAAATGCCAAAGTCTCAATCAGATTAATATTACATTAAATCCTTTTGATGATATACATGGAAAACTCTTGTGAATTTTGACTTCCATAAATGATGAATTACAGTAAAGAAATTAAATTGCCTCAGATAAAGAAATAGAAATCTCATAATGCTTTAGACTTTATGTACTTTATGGTACAATTACTTCTAAGCCCTAAAGTACTGAAGCATACTAATTGAAGTTCTACTTTGGAAAGATCATCTTATAAAGTTTATAATTTGTTTTGAAATTTTTAATTTTCAAGGAAATAAAAACTATTTTTTCCTCTGCGATGTGATGAGTTTAGAAGTCATCACTCCCCTTCTCACAAGAAAAATGGCAAAATTGAAATTCAGCAACACCTTTTAAATTCAAAGAAAACGAGAGAGACAGACAGAAAGAGACAGAGAGACAGAGAGAGAGAGAGAGACAGAGAGAAAGAGAGGGACAGAGACAGAGACCTGTTCACAAATGGTCAAGAGTAGCAGCAGACTGGGAGCAGAGGTCAACAGGTGAAGTCAATATTGGTACATTATTTGAAATTATTACAGACAAATGGCTATAAGCTATGTACATATTTTTTGAAAATTAATCATAGCGTTATAGAATATTTTTTTCTTCCCTCATACCTTACGATGCATCAGTCAGGGTGTGTATGATGTCAGAGAATTACAGCTAAACCATTATAAGCCTCAAGTCTTAATATATATCTCTAGGAAAAGTCAATGACAACAGAGGTGATAAAAGCAAGAACAATAGAGAAAAGTTTCATTTCTGACATCACAGGTAAAAAAAAACAGCTAAGGCAGTTTAACTGTTCATCAGATAACATAAAACCTAACAATGAAGGCTGAAGTAGTTCAGTTTCTTTTATCAGATACACCATTTTCAGCTTTAAAAAAATAAATTCTAAGGGTTGTTAAAAGAAAAAGCCAGAATCTAAAAGGTGAAACAAGATCCAAAATTAGATATCTCAAATTTTTGAAAGTTAGGGTATTTAATATTGCTAATTATGTCCAGTGATCTAATGAAAAGAGTAGAACATAGAGTGAATGCATGATCAGAGAGAATAAAACTGTAAGAAAGAATAAAAAGGGGATATGCTAGAAATCAAAACATTGTAATAGAAATGAAAAATGAAAGACTTTCAATGAGGCTATCAACAGCCTGGATATGGGGAAGAAAGGAATCTATGATGTAGAAGATAAGTCAGTAGAAACTTCCAGAAAACATCAAATGTTAATAATTTTAGCTTTTTTTCTTTTTTGGTAATTTATTTATTCTTCTTGTTTTAAAATAGTGTATCACTGTGGAATTAGTTTGCCTTTTCCTGATAACTAATAATGTGCAGCAAAATTTTACATGCTTATTTATCACTTAAATGGTTATTTTTAATATTCTTTACACATGCTTTTATCATTTTAATTGGGTTGTTCATATTTTTATATTTAAATCATTGGATCCCTTTACACTTCCTGAAGGACACCAATTCTTTCTTTAACACTTGTTGAAATGCACGGAAATTTCTTACCTTTTACATAGGAATTTTTTTCTTTAAGATTATTTTCATTTGATATGAAATTTAGGGGGTGACCTTTTTTCTACTTTAATCTTTTAAAAATATCCCCATGTTCCACAATGGATTCCATTATATTGGATAAAAATTTCATGGTTATTTAAATAATTTTCTATATATAGTATTTAGATATTATTTTTCTCTGGACAGATTCAAAATTGCCTTATCTTTAATGTTTAGAAGTAAGTTTATGATATGCTTACATAGCTTTCTTTGTGTTTATCTTGAGATTCTCTGCATTTACTCAACATACAAGTTTATTATAACGTCAGCATTTCCTACCATAACTATTTAAAATCTATTTCTAAAGCACTTTGGTCTAGTTAGGACCTTCTGACTGCATTTCAGATTTTTTTTAGTTCATCTCACAGATCTATTAGACTTTACATTTTCAATTATATTTCTCTTGTTTATGTTAGATTCTTCCTATTAAACAGTAGACAAATTCACAGATATTTCACTGGTGATCTTTGTTTTCTATAAATATATATATTTTTCTATTGATTTAAAAGAAACAGATTATATATTTTCTGGAATCTTCCTTGCATTCTTTCACATAGTTTTCTTTACTCAGATTTTTTTAACTTATTTCTTTAGATACTTGAACACAGTTATCGTTGCTTTATATTCCATCTCTGTTAATTCTGATACCTGTATCACCTCATGGTTGGTAGTATTTTGTTGGAAGAACTGGCTATATATCCCAGATTATAAATCTGTTAAGTAATTTTGCATTGTATCCAGGAGGTTTTTTTGGGGGGTATTATATCACAGTTTCTAAATTCTGTCACTTTCCTCTGAAGAGTGTTTAATTTCCATCTTTGTCATGAAATTACCTTCAGCAGACTTAAATCACACTCATTCTCAGTGACAGTACAAATATTAAATTCTGGTATTCCTAACTGGGTTATTTGTAGTCTTTGAACATACCTTTTAAGTACCAGGTAGGGAGGAGAGCAGATATTATGTACTTACAGTGGTTATTTAGTTTCCTCCATCTATATTTTTGACCCTACACTTACCTATAATGACCGTGCATGTCCTCAATTAGTTCCTCTGAAAAGTAAATACTGGAAAAAAAATACTGGAACAAAAGTAAATACTGGAAAAAAAAAGTAAATACAGGAAACTGAGTTTTTATTCATAGTTTTAGCTATACCACATAGCGTAAACTTGGTTTTCTATTAAATTTAAAACTTATAAAAAAAGATTTAGCTCTTTCCATTCTTTCTTAAAATTCTTGTATTCTTTCTAATTATTGATATTTTACTGATTTTTCTTTGGCTTCTATCTGTGCCAGGATTATTGGTATGTTTGTTTTGCACCAGTGTCTGTACATTTCCTTTGCTTTATTTTTCTTTTCATAATGTTACCTTATAGGGACAATTTAACTAAACACATGCCACCATGGAAATTAAATCTTCAGAATCCTTAGAAATATTTCACAACACATAGCATTCTATTACAAATAAAAACATCATACAGTAGACAAATCTATTATGACTTAGTTTTTATTTGCATATAATTATAATTACAGTTTAATTTCCAACTATTTCCTTTCTCATATAGTTTTCTTAATGAACCCAGGGAACATATATTGTTATCACTCTCAGAAAAAAACTGGTAAACTTGGAGAGGTGAAGAGCAACTATAAGGATATTACAATACAGGCAACTTTGCCACCTTCATTTGTGAGTTTAAATTCTCAAAGTCTAAGAAAAATGAAGGTAATCAAAAGTATTATATTCTGTAGAAAATTATAATGTATTTTCTGTTATTTTATTTTAAGAATTTATTTTAGAATATTAAACATACATAATTCTCTTAATTCCCCAACTGATGTTCAAGTCTTTTAAAAAATAATTTCATAGTGATATAAATTAATAACATTTCTCCAGTAGCATATTAATATTGTTGAATGATTATTTTTCACTGGGAAGTGAAAAACTATACTGTTCTGAAGTTGTAATCTGAAAATGCAATTTCCATAGTTAAGAGAAACATATAAAAAGAAATTATTCTGCCTACCTGTGCAATTTCAGAACAAAAATGGCAGTCTTTCTGAATGTCTTTCTTAAATTCAGATCATACCATTTTTTTCCATAAGGGATATTTCTACTCCTATGTAAGGTAATATATATTCATATAAAATGTTCATTGAATAATAATAGACTAGGGATAAATTCACTAACATTTTTTTCTGGTAGTGCAAGATTTAAGAATGAGAACATTTAACAGCAGGATTACATCAATATTTCTATGAGATCGTTTTTCTGAATTCAGGAACACATCTAAATTGATCCACATCATCCGGAAAAAGAAAGATAAACTATGGTGAATAAATATGTGAAAGGAAATTGATAATAGGTCAGAAGGAAAGAATAAATGAGGCATTTGTTTGAATGCACTGAGATTATTCTTGCCATAGTTGGGTAATCAAGTGAGACTTTAAATATATACATTTTCAAAAGAATGAAGATATTCCAATAGCATTTTCTACAAAGAATTTCCACATATGATGTTTCCTAATCCAGCTGGTGAATTATTTCATTAACTTAAATATTTACTTATTATCTGAAACTTTTTCTGCATAAAATTTGCATGTGCCTTAGAATGTTCAAGATAGTTATCACACCAGGTAAAAACTTTTAGAGAGATGGTTGGTGAGATCAGACATGCTAAATATAGAGGAAATCAAATGATTTGATGATTGCTGAGAAATCTACATATCTTCTAACATCTATTTCAGTCTTTGAAATATTCATTATAAAAGTCAACATGTTATAGAATTAGATTCTGGACTGAAATCTGAGTTTGTCTGAGAAATTTAAAAATGTAATTTCTGAAAACTCTAGTAATGGTATTAAGAGCTTCTGTAATTTGTGGTGGTGCAGTAGTAGGTTGAAATGGTAAGATGCTCTCGAGGGCAGATTTTTACTAAAATAGGAGAACATGACAACCAGGTAAATATTATACATCTTTTAAGCTTTGTACCAACATGGTATTTAATTATTTTGTTTTCTCTAGACTAATATGGAAATTTGTTAGCCAAAACCAGAACAGAACTAACATCTAAGCTAATGTGGTAGACCTAATAATAATAATGGTCAAACAAATGTACTAACAAGAATGCAAAAATGCTTTAACTTTTTATATAATCAAGGTATTTACAAAACCTTTTAGCTTTCATTCTCACCTTAGAAGGTAATGACCCAGGACATGTCCATTCACAAAAGTCTTTATTGGCCTCTGTTGTTTATGAGCCCCATCACACACACACATGCATGCGCGCGCACATACACATACACCAAAACAGGTATTATGCTCAACCTAGAAGATTATTTCATTAAAACTGTGCAAATCTCCTTCAAAGTTATTTCTAAAATAATGATTTAGTAGATTTTAAGAAGAATTTGCCTTGTTATTTTAAAATATATATTCAAAACACAAGCTGAAATTGGGCTCTCTTTAAACTATACACCAAACAAAAATTGTACACATTGAAGGTCACATATTCTTAAAACATATTAAATATATAAGTAAACAAAGTTTTGTCTGTATAGCATATTCAACTATCTTCCATTTGATGGCAATATCATCATGGAATTTGATCCTGCAAAGTGAAACAGATGGCAAAAATAAATTGTTTATATCAACACATTATGTGCAAAGGTTAATTGAATTGCCCCATTATCAATTTAGAAAATAAAAATGCAATACTAGTTTCAAAATAGACATAAGTCAAGGTTCTTTTCCTTTATAGTTCAACTCACTAGTGTGGTTACATTAATTACAATGATTTCAGCTCTATTATAAATGAACATTTAAAAGATTAATTTATTTTAATAATCAAATGTTGCTTGACCTCTTTAAACAGCATGCTCTGCTCATGACATTGCAAATGACATTCAGATATGCTTTCAATCACTAATATGATTGAAGAGCACTTCTTAGCCAATAATGGTGGCAATTTGTTGATCTGTTCCATGAGCAAATGCTTATAAAACATTTCCAAACCCAGGAGACTCTTGGGTTCATTTCAATCTGGGAAGCATACTAAAGTCATTAAAATTTCTGTGTGAAGAAGATAGTGATAATGTAGGCTACATCTACTCTTCCAAGGACATAAGAAAATATCAGTGAAGAAAACAACCCTAGTTCACGAATTTCAACTCTGTAGTCCATCCTCTTTTCGTTACATTCTGACATACATATTTTCTCTTTTACTGGTTTTCCTTCTCATGCTTCTTCATGTTACATTTTTATAATTTAATTTTTCTACAAATGGAGATGTCCAATATAATTCTCACCTCTATGTTGGAGATTTTAAATTGGTATATTATTTTAGTGTGCATATGTGTGTTTGCAAAATGTACATGTGCTTTTTTTAACTGGAAAACTGTCTTCAAGATCTTTATTGAAAGGTTTTAATAGTATCCAATCTTTATTATCCATGGCATTGATGACATTAATATAGAACAATTGCAGAGGAAATAATACATGTCTATGTTAATTAAACTGATATTCACAATATCGTTACAATTCTCACGTTTTATTTTGTAATTGCTAGTGAAGACCACATGAATGCTATAGATTAACCTCAAATTTAAGCTATGTGAAATATACTATTTTTCTTGCCATATGTATGCTGCTTTTACCAATCTTCTTAATTTAAATCTCTAGTCACTGAACCCCACTGACTGAGTTTTGCAACTGCTCTCTAAGTTATGTGCTCTTAACAACTAAATTCATACATTCTACTCTTTTGGCTAATGAAATTGTTTTGGCTTGGACAATTTATGTAAGCTTACCTAGAACCACACTTTCTCTTTGTCCATGACCAACTACTGCTATTTTTTTTTTTTTTTTTTGAGACTACGTCTAGCTATTTTTGCCCGTGGAACCACAGGCTCACATTGCCCAGGGTACCACAGACTCAAGTGATCCCCAACCTCAGCTTCCCAGGTAGCTGGGATTAGAGGTGCACGCCACAACGCCCAGTTTTTTCTTTTTTTTTTTTTTTTTTGGAACTAGGCCTCGCTGCATTGCCCCAAGTAGAACTCGAACCATGATCCCCAGTTCCAACCGCAGCTTCCTAGACTGCGTACAGGCATGTGCCAACATGCCCAGCCACTATGGCTTTTCTCAGTAACATGTTCTGAAATCTCTCATTCTGGCATCCCTCAAAGTATCCCTTTTCAGAAGAGATTTTCTCTATCTCCATATTTTCAACATATACCACTCACTTTGTTTTACATTTTCTATAATGTCAAGCATTGGGCTATATATAGTTTACTAATAAATCTCTATTGTGCTAACTTAAAGTTAAGCACAAAACATATCCAAGTGCCATATTGATCACTAAAGTCTTGACACAAGATTTTTGTAATAATGCAAATAAACTATTATGACTAAACATATTTTTTAAAATAGTCTGCAGAGACTGCTAAGGCATAAATGCATGTAGCTGAAAGTGAGCACACTTTTTGTGTGAGAAGGAAAAGGATTAACATATATTTAGTTCTTAAGAAATCATCTGAGGAAATGGCATGAAAGTTTTTTTAGTTGTGTCTAATAGTTATAATTCAGGACAAACATGGGTTAAAGGTTAAAGTATGATTCATTTGTATCTCTTTCATTTCTTTGGAACAGGCTATTTTTGGTTAATTGATTTTCACAGCTCATTGAGTCATGTTCACCTGCTAAATGTCACCTTATTTTTTTTTCAGTGATTGTTTGCACTTGAATGGTCTCCATCACCACCTGAAACTTAGTTTCTACCATGGTGTTAATTGTACTATTCTAGTCGAGGTGCAAATATTTCATCTTACTATGCCTGCCTTTCTTTGAAAAATAAACACTTTCTTAATTTTGCTCAATAAAATCAGATTTTCTATTATGATTACTTGGAATCAAACATGGAACATCATCTTCTAGAAATACATAGTTACAGGAAATACAAAATTCACAAGAACTTAAAAACAGCTGAAATTTTGAAATATTTTGCATCACCTAATGTTATGCTCAAAGTGAAATGATTCTCGTCATTGTTGTCAGTGACGATAAAATTTTACCTGTTTGAATGTTATGATAGAATATTTAAGAACATAATGAAAATGTAAAGAAAGCAATGTTGATTTGAATGAAACCTAGATTTCATAACTTGAAATAACATTGCATCTTAAAAAGCTGTTCAACATTGGATGTAAAATATCATAATGATATATTTTCAATAACTTTCAAATGCTTTTGATGAGTGCAAAATGTCTGAAATTTACCAATTCTTGGCTTGTAAATGGAGCATCTCATATTTTTGAATACTTGATTGCATATTAAGCTTTATGGACATAAGTGGCACTAAAATGTATGAGAAAAAAATTAGAAGTTAAACTAAAGAATCAAATTATAGGCAAATTTTATTTTCCTCACAGAAATGAAATGTTAGGCAGACTTGAAATATAAGTGAAATGAGTGCAAACATTGTTTGTGTACCTTCTATCAATATGTACTGCTAAAGGGATAAAGCAAAACATTTCTCAAAAACAAATAGGTATATAACACTTCTAGTAGTGAAGTTCCTTCTAGATTGGAAACAGTGGAAAAACTATACACCAAAAGTCATGAATGGTAAGTAACTGAGCTATTAAAAAAATACATATAAATATTAACTATATTAAATATATAGTGTACAGGAATATAAACAATGTAGATGATGACAACAGTGGGAATATTGTCTGCATGAAGAAAAGTTTACTCTCTTGTGTATGAGCACATAGCGAACCCTCTAACACTGCAAAATTGTGTGATTCCTTCTTGTTCATCTGTCCCCCCCAGGGAGAACCAGTTATTCTGTCCTTTTGTTACTAAGTAAGACTACTGACAAATCCCTATTATCACTTCCTTCTCAAAATGATTGTAGTACAAATTTACATGACCTTTTATTTTCTTTG
Source organism: Uropsilus gracilis (assembly GCA_004024945.1). NCBI lineage: Eukaryota > Metazoa > Chordata > Mammalia > Eulipotyphla > Talpidae > Uropsilus > Uropsilus gracilis. The sequence continues at coordinate 2,795 of PVHY01002203.1, read as the reverse complement.
TACATTGTAAAATCTACAAAGGTGACGGCCATTTCTCATTCCTTTTCAGACCTTGCACAATGACTAACAAATAAGGCACCATAAATATTTATTAGACAAATATGTGAATTAAACCTATCTACCTAACCGATATCCATCTTCACTTTCTGGGTTGAACTGAACATGATATCTTTGTCAACACAATTACCCACTATCTGTAGTTAAATCATAGTTTAAAAAAAATCTGAATAAGGACAAGCTTAAGATACATCCATATTTACTGACATTTCAAACTCACTTTCCCCTCCCCAACTCATCTGGTCAACACCCTGCTGAGAATTACAAACTTAAGCTGCAATGTATGTTTGGAACGAAGTGATAGCTTCTTTCAGGTATTACTCAGGATTATACTGACCATTCATTAAATAAGAAAGTATCAAGAACAAATAAAAACATATCCAAAACTAAATGTTTCAACATTTCTAAATGTTGATACTAACATAATAATTGTACTGCAACTGAGAGACTTGTAGAAATTGGGTCACTGAATTTTGGATATATTCTTAAACCTGATTTATCAATGGTAGACTGGATGCAGTCTTTCTAAGCGGCTGTAAGCAAAAAATAAGACTGTATGTCATTGAATTGTCTTGTATATTCTGCCCTTGGAAAAATCAAATCTGTCACTTCACCTTTAGCAAAATACAAAACTTTATACGATTATTTAAGGTCTTGTACTTTATGATTCAAAAGTAGAGATAAAGGATTTCCCACTATATCTAAGTGAGGGAGTCAGCAACACATTTCCACAAAAATATACAGATGGACACAATCTTCAAGAACAATCATTTCAGCACTCTGGATATCAGCCAAAGACTTATACAAGAAATATTTATTTTTGAAAACTGCCAAGCATAGGCAAGTCTATGATATTCTTTGTGCATCTATTTCTCCCTGGTCTCCTCTATCTCCAGCTCAGTTAGCAGAGAGGTTCTGCCAGGACAAAACAGATGGGTATAGACAAATTTAAATGACAGTCAAAAAAGGACTAACTCACTTTGGACTAGAAATCATATCAATATCCATGACATTGTGGCTGGAATGGCAAATGATCAGGGAACACCATAGATTTTTCTAGCCTGAGGATGCTACTGTTTTGGAGCAAGCATATTCCTGACTGAAGATGTGCGTGTGTGCACAGGGAAGATACATTAAGATACTTATTTTAATTCTTAGAGTAATCATAGAAAAAGTAACCAAGATACAGAAAATAATATAAACAAAGAAATTTTAAAGTAACACTAAAAATAATTTATGTAACAGAAATGGAAACGTAAAAATGAAACAACAACAACAAAAAAAGACACATAAAGACAAAGAGCAAAATGGCAAATGCAAAGTCAGCCACACAATAATTATCTTCAATGTGAGGATTCTATGCCCACTTAAAAGGTGGAGATTATCACTGTGGATAAAAAAAGTAATGTTCATGTCAGTCCAATAAATTTGTAACCAAAAAGATGAAAAATTCTTTTTCCAATCTATGTGAAAATATATACAAAACAAAGAGTGCATTTAAAGAATTGGAACTTTGTTATATTAGTCAAAAGATAGAGGATTATAATAAACAGACAATATATACACTACAAATACAATACTTTTAGGGGGAAAAGAATGACATTCTTAATGTCTGAATAATCAATTCATTAGGCTGATATAATAATTATACAGGCATACACATGCAACAGATTTTCAAATAGGAAACATACTGATGAAAATGAAAAGAGAAAGAAAAAAATCAACAATACTCATAAGAAATTTCAACATACGATCAAAGATTGACAAATTAATAGACATATAATCAGCAAGAGGACTAGAAAATATTACCAGATGACTTGACCTAATTAACATTTAAAATACGTAAACCAGCAAGTATAGGCTCTACATTGCTAAGCACTCATGAGACATCTGTGGAGTAGCCCAGGTGCTAGGCTATAAAACCAGTCTCAATATTGAAATGAGATAAGCATACAATTTTCTCTATGGCCATGAAAACATTAAATTAGAATTTAAAACAATGAAATTAGGAATATTCCCAAATACTCAGAAATTAACACATTGTGTTTTCTTAATCTGTTTAATTTTTGCTTTGAAACTTTTCTTCTTCTGTGATCTAGTATTTTCTAAATTGTAAAAATCCCATAAATTTGTTATGTTGCCTTTCTTTTCCTTCAATTCAAATATTTTCTAACTTTCCTTATAGATTCTCATTTGTCATGAGTTTCAGAAATAGGTTAATTTCTGAGTATTTGGGAATATTCCTAATTTCATTGTTTTAAATTCTAATTTAATGTTTTCATGGCCATAGAGAAAATTGTATGCTTATCTCATTTCAATATTGAGACTGGTTTTATAACCTAGCACCTGGGCTACTCCACAGATGTCTCATGAGTGCTTAGCAATGTAGAGCCTATACTCTACATTGCTAAGCACTCATGAGACATCAAACCAAATGCCCCCAAACGGATGATTGGCTAAAAAAAATGTGGTACATATACACGATGGAATACTACGCATCCATCAAGGAGGACAAACAGATGTCATTCGCAGCGACCTGGATGGAGCTGGAAAAACTCATATTGGTGGAAATAAGCCAAAAAGAAAAAGAGAAGTACAGGATGGTCTCACTTATATGATGGATATAGGGAAAATCAAACAAAAAAATAAAAAAATGAAAACACACACACAAAAAAAACCACAAAAACCATGGACACACCTAAAAGAAATCACATTAGCAGAAACAAGTTAAAAAGATA